>JAANSO010001874.1:0-15215 GCA_036507315.1 Lepidocyrtus fimetarius | reverse complement strand
TACATTAGCGGAAATACATAGGCAGGATAGGGAAGGGGTAGGTAGGTAGGGTCAAAAAGTCGATTTTGGCGATCATATAATTGTTGAACGTTCCCTTAGCAAAGGAATGGGTTATTTGGGAGCTTACTCTAGTTGACTAAAACGGAGCTTCTTATTATTTTATGTGATGTATATCGAAAACTGCAAATTACTCAAAACGTCCATTGTTGCCACTTCCATGTTTCCATGTTCCGCTGCCGATACCCCAATTCCAATGCCAACCAAAGTTATGTAACAATGTAAACTTTGACCTCAGTCATTTCGGAACGGGAAATCGGCGTGACCCACCAGAAGTAGCATGGAAATTATTAAAAAATAGACATGTACAATTCTATTTATATTCTATAGTATGAATAAACTTTGAGTCAGTCGATGAAATATACAAACGATGAACATTTTCAAATATTCAAATATACTAAATAATAACTTTTTTTAGTTTATACCCCACTCGTTTGTTCAAACTTTTACTCTTTTGTATTTGTGAGTTCAAAACTTTTATTGCATTGCACTTTAGAAATCTTATGCTAGTTTAGTTTTATTTCAAACGAGGAAGCAGAAATGGCATAAAAATAAGAAACGATTTTAAATATACTTTAAAACTCTAAACGTAAGAGTGAAAAACAAGTTGCAGTCTCTAACAACTTTTATCTTTCATGTACCTATTTCATTTTAGTGTTTGAGCTATACGTATGTGTTTTAGCGCAAACTATTATAACAGATTTGAGATATCTCTTATTTGTAACGACTTACGCAAAACTGTGTTTCAGTAAATACAGTCGAACTCCGGTATAACGAACCTCAAAGGGCGACAGAAAAATGGTTCGCTTTAGCTTTTATTTTTAAATTTTAGGTTATATCTAATGTAACTTGCTTCAAAAAAATATATGGTATACGTACAGATTTTATTTCTTAAGTGTAAACATGTGTAAAATTTCTCAAAAGTTGACAAGTTCGTTATATAGCATAGGTTTTTAACTTGGTATGGAAAAAGTTCGTTATGTAGCAATGGAATTTTTCAGTATTTGCTGGTTCGTTATATAGCATAGGGATTTGCTATTTGGGCGACATAAAATGGGGTTTCTTTAGCTACAGTTTCGTTATATCTAAGGTACGTAGTTCGTTAAATCCAAAGTTTGTCCCCTTTACAAACATTAGGTGCATTCGGGCGACAAGCCAGACGTTCGTTATAGTTACAGATTCGTTCTTTCTTAGGCCGTTATTCCTGAGTTGGACTGTAACATGTTTATTTAAATAGAAAAATGAAACGCATGAGCATTATTGTGCTCTGAGTTTCTGACAATAGAAATTCTTTCTCAGAAAATAAAAAATAAAATCATACAATATATTTATGTAAATAAATAAACCTTGATATTTTGTCTTAAAAACGTTTGAGAACTTTACAAATCCTTATAATATATTTTATAAAGTTTCCTGCTTTTATTCGCATGAGTTGTCAACCGATTCGGATAACAATTGAATTGAAGATCTGTTGCTGGTGCGTTTTAAGCACCGCGTCGTTCGTTAGGATTATAACCCACTTTGCAAAGATTCCAGCAACACATGGATAAAAATTTATGACACAGATTTTAATTTTTAAATTATTTCGTTTTGAGCTTAAAAATATTAACGTTAGTGAATTTAAAGATAGAAAAATACATAAAGCGGTTCAAGGGAAAGCATTGACGAGCACAGATAAGTGGTGAAAAGATTCTTTTGGGAAAGAAATGCAACGTAATAAACATAAACGTAATCATAGAATAATGGAAAGGATAAGAGGCTTGGAAGCCCCCAAAGGGAATTAAAATCGCATTTCAGAAAATGTAATGGGTTTAAAGAGGGAGTAAATCGGATGAGCAATGCAAGTAGAGCATTAGAAAGCATCATAAAGGTATTCTGAAAATGTATATAGTGCCGAGGCAGGTAAACCCTTTTAGGAAGGTAAGTTGATTTGTAGTAAATAAGTAAATACATGTTTCCATTTTCTGGATGAAAACTCATTGAAAGTAAGTAAAATTCTCTGTAAAGCTTTTTATCAACATTTTTATTACATTTGACGGACTATGATACAACAATGCGCTTAGGAAACTCGGTTATGTAAAAAAACAAATAAAATTATACAGAGCCAAGAACTTGTTAGAAATGTCAGACACAGTCGTTTCATAAAGAGTATTATTATTATGTTCTTTTCTGCTCATCTGGAGAAAAACTCAAACCGGATCTGATTTTGAGACCAACGGGGGTCCCAGATTTCATACAATCATATTATTGCGAAATTGTCATTTCTTTTATTTATGTGTTACGTATAATAACTATAACCTTCAGATTTGGAGCAAACCGTTTTTATGAATAAATTATCATACTAATATCATTATTTTCAAGCCACAAGTATTAGGTTACCAGCAAGATATTCTTTGGCTTTTTATAACTGATACAGTATTTTTGCTATTTATTTTGTCTGACTGTATGTGGAACATTATTGCTATAAGTACACTATGCTTTGTTCAGCCATCTCTGTAATACAATGCATCCATGTTACCTGTGAAACATTCAAAATTACAAACTTATAAAATTGCCATGACTGTGGCATCCAAAATAATGTCATGAATTTCATAATTGAGATTGTTTTTGTAGTTATCTGTACTTAATAAAGGATTTTATAAATCAACCCAATTTACAAAAATATAGCACATTGATTCGTCTATTGTATTTTTCACTTCAACTGTCTCAGTGTACCCCACCCAAAATGGACAAAGGCAACTTTTACACAAGAGTAGCCAGTGACAATCTACAACTGACTCGTTCTAATACTCGTCGGAGTCGCAGCAGTAACAACGTCTTTCCTGGCTCAGCCTTAGCTAACCAGAATGAAGAAGAAGCGTATTCAGTATCTGGAGGAATGGGGGGAGTGCGAGGAGGTGTTGAAGAATTCTCCAGAAGGTCGTCCATGTCTAAAAGTTATGATACTAGAATGAGCCCTTCCTTTGCTGCAGCCATGTTGAGCTTGCCCTGGCCCCCATCAGATTTGGTAAGGCAGCCTCATGAATACCCTGCTAGCAGCAAGTCAAACGCGGACTGTTATGATACTAGAATGAGCCCTTCCTTTGCTGCAGCCATGTTGAGCTTGCCCTGGCCCCCATCAGATTTGGTAAGGCAGCCTCATGAATACCCTGCTAGCAGCAAGTCAAACGTGGACCAGGATGATGATGATACTTTGCCCATGACCGTTATTAACACTCCTTACCCGAAACTAAAGGCCATTCTGTCTACATCAAAGTCCATTGCTGTAAAAAAGCTGCAGGAAAAGATTGTAAGCCTAATTTACTAATTTTATTTATGCAATGCGTAGTATTTAACATTTTGACGACTGACGATTCACTCCTGGATTTTAATTTACAGAGCTCAAAGTTTGCAAGTCTCAACCCAGAAGAAGAGAATAAACCACCTGAATACCAACCATTCACTATTCCAAAATTTGATGAGGTTGCCACGGAATGGCCAGGATTCATCCATCAACCAGTCCCAGACTGGCAAGAAAAGTATTTGATTGCAAAGCCTTATCCTAAAGAAGCTCCCAGTGCCGAAAAGTCAAAGAGCCTTGTCAAGATGAATAAGTCAATCAGTAAAGTCAATAACAACACTATCGCTGGCCCATTCAGTGACAGTGAAGATGACTTGCAAAAGGAAAATCTTCGAAAACCAAAATCAAAGCGGTCGAAATTGAAAACTACTCCCTCCACTCAAGGAGACTCCGGGAAGCCAAGACGTCGACTCGTTGTTGAACGTGTAGGAAGCTGCATTCGATGATTTAAGAACAAATTCAAGTTGGCGGTTAACAGCAGGAAGATTAACTAACGATTCAAACGATTTCAATATTTTTTAATTGTTCTTTAAAACATACTTCAGTCATAAAGAAATTGTGATTACATAATCTGCCAATAAATTGAGATTTGATGCTTAACCATTCACCCAAATCCCTTTGTATAAACGCGTATTATTCAGTAACGGTTTTAGCAATAATGGCATTATTAAACTCAAGGCATGTTAGTCAAAGTCCATTGCGTCGGTTTTATGTGAAACTAAGCGTGTCGCTCTTAAGCTCCATATCAAACCGGAACAAAATAATTTATTACAAGACCAACAGCTTGTTACTCACCCTTTTCAAAACAAAATGATATTGAAAACTTCTTTTTATCCTATATTGAAGCAAAACTCGTTATATAACTGTATTCGCCGCTTTAATAACGACTTTTGAGACCAGGAGACGCCATTTATTACCAATTTGTGGTAAAAATTAAACATTAAAAAGTTACAAGATGACCTAACTTTCACCTCTTTTCATTTTTACTTCCCATAAATATCTTTTCCTGTAATAAACGTAGTCATAAATGGTGCTGCTTTCATTTAGGCATGAAAACTATCAAGTTTCCGTTGTTGTCTGCCAAAAGTCCTTATCATAAATACTGCTGAATTAAGCAAGGGCGACGACGACCCAATGATATGATGGTGAGAGAGCGATGCAATAAATGCTATCTTACATAGTGTAATGGTTGTTCTCGCAAACCCAATTTCCTTCCTGCCTTTTCGAACCACTGCCAGTTACCAGAAATACTATATGAGGTTTGTAAAGAAACATGTCATTACACATTTGGTTAAATTTATATGATAAAGTTCGTCCACAGCAATAAACCTTTAATAAAATTGTGTTAAATGAAAGCAAAAGGGGGTCACACAGATTTAAAATTTTATTCATATATCATTAAATTGTTTGGAAGATGAACTGCAAATATTTATATTATTAATTTTTGTATTTTTGAAAATACTACTGTAAATCTTACAGAATAAGTGTAAAATGTAGAAAAGTCGTGGCAGAATAATACAAAACACGATTTTAAATTGCCCTGGCCTACTTTGTTTCATTGCTAAGAACTTTCACTGAATCCAGCCAGAAAATGGGAAAGTAATCATCAAAATTAATTATGAATAATGTTCCTTGTATTTCTATTTGCTCCTATTTTCCAAATTTCGGTGTTTTTGTTTATTCAAGCTCGCGAAAATTCAATATTCTCAGCTTTCACCTTAAGCAAATTAATAATTAATTTACCTTTCATAAAAACAAAAACAGATTCTGCATTTGAATTATTTATTGACAAACTTCTAGACTTCGAGCTGACAGCAAAGCATCTTCTCATTTCCTACTTAAACTGATTAATTATGCTTCGTGGGAGCTACTGTCTAGTTAATAAATTAATACCTAGCAAAATTCCAAAGGAGTTTGGAAAATGCGTTTTAGTTTTTACCTATAGAAAATACGCAGCTGAGTTAATTTTGGGTTTTGGAATTTGACCTAATTTCCAAAACAGTTCAAAGGTTTGGTTTACAAAGCCCTTGTCATATATGGTTCTAATCTGTCTGCAACTTTTCTGATATACAAACGTCTGTTCTGACAAACTTAATACTGTAAGGTTTTACAAGTTACGACAATCTTATTTGCATTACGATTTCATTACAAACTGTTTTAATGTGAAATGACATTAATTAACAATTTTATAAGAAAAGACAGGTAAGGTTAACATAAGTACTAATTTTCTTTAGGTTTGCTTGTGCTGGCCTTACTTTAGTTCCTAGTTCCTAGCCATCTTAAAGTTTTGTCACTTTGAAAATTAACATGATAATCATAACCACATTTTCATGCCAAGAATAGACCAAGAAGACCACGGACCTTGTTAGTGGTTGCCAGAGTGGTACGGGAGATGATGACAGAGAATACATATACATATTTCGTAAAGTTAGTTTTCCAACAACTTTGTATTGTCCTCGTCCCTTCTATGAGTGAACTGCGAAGCGACCTACAGTTGTTTCTTTGTTTTCCAGCTCCCCTACTAATCTTACTTCTCTTCGCTTCCAGATTTCCTCTTGTTAAAACATTTTATTCTTACACTATTCGCAGAATAAACGGGTTAATGTCAACCTTGATTTTGCCTCATGAATATAAGATTTGTTTTAATATTCAACAGAAACTTACTTGCTTTAGAATTAAACATTTTCAAGTATAAATTTTCCTGGTAATAAGACAAAATATATCCTAGAGCTATTAGCCCATTTCTTCTTAGAATTAGTTACGTTTCCCGGAAATCAACAAAAAGTTTCCCAAACTTTCTCATTTAATTAATCTCCAGGTTGGAAGTTATAGCAAAGAACAGAGGGAGGCAAATTGATTCTCTAGTAATCAACTAATGAATTTAGAACATTTATTGCAGAATTTGTAAAAAAAATTACAAGTTCCTTACGTAATTAAAATATACGTATTATAGTCATAATTAGGTTTGTACAATAGCTCTGCTAATTTTATTTAAAGTTTTATTCTAAATTTAGCTACTACTCCCACGCCACATTCTTCTTGAAAGAGCAGGAATTCAACGAAGTACACTTCAGTCAAAGAGAACTATTTGCGTCATAATTTAATAAAAGTCGTATACAAGTTTGTATTATATAAAATACTCATTCATTCGGATTTAAAACCATCGTATGTATACATCGCCATATACACGCACATTCTGTGAAAGATTACAATTTTTTGTAATAAAAATGGAACAATGCAGAAAATAGTTTCATTGTCATCTGAATCTTGAATCTAATGCTGGCTATCTATACTTTCTTTCTAAATAGATTTAAATTGAGTTTTCATTGTTTCCTAAACTTTGTTCGTCTTTTTCTTGAAATGGGTAGCAATAGTAAAAGTAGGCTTTACATTGTTTGAATTTCTCCATCAGCATTGTCAGATTCTAATTTATGAGCATAGTAAGTAGCGTATCCATAATAAGAGCATTGTGCTCTAGTACTTACTTTGCTACAAACTTTTTACGGACTAAACTTGGTTAATGGAAAGTTAAGTAAAACACGAAGAAAATAAAATGAAGAACAAAAGAGTTCTTTATAACTTTTCATCTTGTATCTTTTGACATAGAAAATTTTTAACTTCTTGGCAAAACGGATAGGAAGGACATTCTCTTGCTTGTTTCATCTTTCCAACTGCTTTCCTCTTTGGCTTTCTTAAAAGAAAAATGTAGTTTTGGCTCCTATTCACAAAAACACGAAATCTTCCAAAAAAGAGAAACAAAAGCAACAAAGCCAAAAAGAAGCAGACAATTTGAGACTCAACCTTAAAAACTTTAGTTTTCTCCTATCTTTTGACTTTATGGATAGGAAACATACGAAAAGTTTTTGCGTGTCTCCATCTCGTCATTTGTTTTTTTAAGTCAATTTCAAAGCTCTCATGTTTCTTGGCGAAACAAAACAAAAGAAAAGTTTCATTAGAAACATGAGTCAACCGCTTTTATCTCCATTTTTTCCATACACTTCCTTTCCCTTTACCCTTGACTTAATACCAACCCATCTCTTTCTTTTAAAATCTATCCAAAGTTATTCAATTAAATACTACGAACAACTCCAAAGGCAGGTTTTAACTTTTCACTGTGGACTAGTGAAATATTATATTCGTGTGTGCAAACCCACATAAAAACGTATTGCGTGATTCTTCTCATATCCCCGGTTCCGCTTGCATTTTTGTTTTTACCAATGAAAAAGTTTTGTCAACTGCAACTGCACATATAAGTCACTAAAACTCTGCATTTTCTTTTAATTTTCTTTTCAGAATAAACAAAAAAGCATTTTCACAAAATCCAATAACAAAAACCTTCTAAAGTTAATAATCATAATTTACATCTTGCTTTTTGCCCCAGCGAGCAATCTGTACATTGCAAAAAATCAAAAAATAAATTGAAAAGTTTTTTGTTTTGTTTTCCTTCTTCCGTAGAAAGAAAAAATCATTTCCCTCTTTGCTTTTTTCCTTGTTGCTATTCTCCACAGAATAATTCTGAGTCTAGTTTTTCTGTGTCAGTACAAACACAAGTCACTATTTATATTAAAGGAAGGTGAATCTTAAATAAATACATCTTGTTTTCCCTTTCTTGTCTACCCACTCAGTCATCCATCCTCGTTGTCTCCGTTGTTGTTTTGCTACTGCTTCATTCCACTTCACGACCACTTTTCACTTCTAGCAAAAATTAGAAAATAAGATTCAGCTTTCGCAGACAGCGTCACCAACCGGAAGGAAGGGACCTCGACTGACTGCGTACCATTCTTGTTATCTATGCATTATTCTTTGCAATCTGCTATATTTCCTATACGCCTACGATTTTTTTCGCTTTTGGCAGTGTCCGTTTCCCCTGGTTGTTGGTGAGAGCAACAACTTCCTTTAAAGTACGAACTTGAAATGGGATTGAGATCTTCGACAAAGTAAATTTTGGCTGAAATACAACAAAATGAAGACATAGACATCTATAAAGATTGTTTTTGTGCTTTCATTTTTAAATTAGGAACTGAATATTGAAACACACAAGACAATTACATACATGGAACTATTTCTTTTAAACATTTAATTTTCTTCTGAAACCTCTTTAAACAGAAGGTAGTTTTTCAATAAATGAAGTGGGTACAAAAACAAAGCCTCAACTTGGTACTTACTTACAGTGCCATAAATAATGGAAAAGGAAGGAAGAAAAGTTGGAAAGAACAAAGAAAAGAAGCCACTCGTACAGTTTTTTTCAAAAAGGTCCTTTTTAATGATGATGACGAGGACGAAAGGGAAGCTCCTTGAAGGCATCAAAGATGTAGTGAAAGCTCAAAAGAACTTTTTATTTTGTTTTTATTAAAGTGACGACTTAATGTAACAAAGTAGAATAACCGTAAGGTACCTATTACAAAGACTTTTTTATTATAAGGGCTTGTGTGATGGTTTTGAGTGAAGAAGGAAATAAGCAAGAAGGGAGAAAAATAAATGTTTTTGTTTGAATTATTATTTTTTCTTTGTGCCTTCTTTTTGCATCCTAGGGCGCTATTATTTTGTGTCTTGTATCTTGCTTCTTGAAGTAACGAATTTCTTTTTACTCAAATCTTTTGTTTGTTAATATTAATGCACATAGCATTAGGATGTTGATATTATGCTAACGTAAGTATTATAAAGGAGTTTGAAAAGAAGAATTGGTGCAATAGCTTAAAATTAAAGTAAGAAGAGTTACGAATAGTATTTTGGAGATGAAAAGTGTATTTGATTTTATTACTTAAACTGGACATTATAGAATTTTTCGAAATGGCTTGAAGGGTAAAAGAAAGTCAAGTGTTGAGTAAAAATGAAATGAAAATTGCAATGAATAAAGTCAATCCAAATCTAATATAAGCATGATCGAATTATGTTGTCAGTTTTGAGCAAATCTTCATTTAGTCTTCTTTTTTGCAGCCTTAGGTTTCTTCTTCATTCCTGCATTCTTGTTTGCTGCTGGAGCTTTTGGCTTCTTTTTATCAGTTGAGGCAGGAATCTTCTTTGGCTTCTTCTTATCGACAGTAGTGGTCTTCGGTTTTTTACCTCCCCTTTCTTTCAACATGGGAGAGCTCTTGCGTTTGTTGATGGTGGCAGGAGTTTTGTTTGGTTTCGTTTCCACTAAGGGCGGCTGTTTGTAACGTTTATTTTCCACATCACTGCTGGAGTCGTTGTTGCTCCTGTGGGCTGTGCGTTTTGCTGTTTGTCTTGTGCTTTCAACTTTCACTTTTGCAGCTGTTGGTGCAGGATCAGCCTCTTTTGGTTGATTGTGAGGGAGTTCAGAAGAAACCTTAGGTTGGAACTGTCTAATAATGTCCTGTAGCGACGAGCAAGTAAAGTAAGAAAGCCCTTCGTTTAAACCAAAACAATTACCAGAAAGAATATTCGTTCATAAAGATTCAATTCACCGTTTTATCGACAGCATTCCACCGTTCTTTAGCTTCTCTCACTAGCCTGCAATAACTCTAGATGTGGAAACTCCTGTTTCAGGTTTTCACGATTATCATTCAACCACCTGAAAAACGCTTTGCTTAACTCTATCGATAAATTCGGAACACAAGACTTTGGTTGTGGGGCTTTCTTGCTTTTGTCCATCTTTGAGTGCAAATCTAGATTGTTATGTTTCAATATTTCTGAAATCTGTATGGTATGGTTCGATGTGTTAAGTAAATTGATCAATATTTAAATTAATTGGTTTCTTTTCGTTTCCTCAATGTGCAATAAAGTTTGGAAAAATTTTAGTCAACTCAAAGTAAAAAATGAAAATTCCATGGAGAATAAAACAAGTACTTCTACCACAACAACCGATATACTTACCCTGTATCAAATATCATAATCTATTTGAGAGTGCTTTGTAACTGCACTGCTTGCATAAGTTTCATTTTCAAACTCTACCCAGAGTACTTACTGATAAGGGTTAATAACATGTCATTGCAGCATTAATTCCAAACCGAACAGTACAATAAATCAAGAATGAATATAATCTAATAAGCCAAGTGTCAGCTATTTTTCAGCAAGGAATGATAATTTACAGATTATAGTAATATTATGTAGTTGACCTTAGCGGTATGGTTTATGCTGTTTTCTGTTGACTAACATTTTCAAACAACTGAATTCAAACAATGATGATGTCATGTTTTCGTTGTTGCAATCGACAGATCCGGTTTCTGCACTAACACATAAATTTTCATTCTTTATGATTATAAAAGTCAAATAGGTATTTACTACTTTATACTACAACTACCCTAATAAGATGCCATTCATTGTTAATCATATAAGCGAGCAGCTACTTTCAGATTGGAGCTTTTTAATCCAGTCGGGAACTTGATATAAAAAGAGAATTTTGATAGATGAAAATCCAAATAGTCTTGAATTTGAAGCTGAGTAAATCTGTTGTGGATTTTAAAAAATAATGGCTACGGTGGTAAGAAAATACCTAATAATACTCACGATATTAACATTCATTATTTCTTATTAGCAGGTATTAAGAGGAAACTACTTGAGCTATTTCGTTTCATTGTTCCATTACAGATTACCGTTTTTGTTCTGTCGCTATTTACATTACTGGCACTCTCCATTTGTTGTACAACAGCAATTGCATTTCCAAAACCGGTGCCAAATCCACAGCTTTATTTTCGTGTTCCAACTTACGGAGGAGAACTAATCCCTCCATAAATACAAATTCAATTTTTTCAACTAAAATTAACCACAATTGTAAAGTTGTATTCATTTTGTATTCTATCAAAGAAATATTTTCTCAGTTTGCCCCATTTTATGTTGGATTTAAAAATAAAAGTTGCTAATCGACTTGTTTCGTAAAAATGCTAATGGCCTAAGAATAAATTGAATAGCTATTGTTGTTATTTGCATGTAATTGCCTGAGATTTTGGAGCAATGACCGTTATACCGTTACCTTTATCATTAACGATTTAAAAAGTGCTTCTACCTCATATATTTGCAATATCTACAACGATCAAACTATTTCCAAATTCCCGAAAGTTAATCGAACCTTGTGTTCTGCAAGTGACAGATATAAATTGGTTTGTTGTTTCACTACTACTCTAGGCAGAACTTTGTTTTCAATAAAGAATGTTAAATTACAAAATCAATATTGAAAAGAAATGCATATTCGAAGAACAATGGTTTGGAAAACGCTTGTATGTACACTTCTTTCCAATGTTTCACGAAAATCTGGAATCCAGATTACAAAACTGTAGTTGTTTGAATTTTGAATTACCTTTGTAATTTGTGTGCGTACCTTAAAACCTCATGACGTGCCTATGTGTCTTTAAATGTAAATGATTAATGCAATAGCTCAGTCGAAATTGAAAGCTTTGTAGTTATAAAATGCATAAAACTTTTAAAATTGCTGGAATTTCATATTGTTGCAGCTTTAAACTGGCCAATGAATTAGCAACATTAAAAGCAACGATAATGTTTTGGTGTTTATGCAACTTACAAATGCTCAGTTTTAATGACCTAGAAATTCCATAATGTGGAAATCTATATACCTACATTTTAAACACAATTATGAATTACAGACGCACCTGGAATTTTCGTTTGGTTGTTCGTACTCACTTTTTGTTGGACTTATGAAAGAAACAGTTCCTTTTAATTGCAATTCTATAGATTAGTAGAAAAGGCATACAAATAGGAATTTAATTATGGAGCTTCCCCAGATTTTCAAATGTAGCTGAAGCCCTTTTGAATGGAGTAGCCACGTCTGTTCCAAAACCTCAAATTGACTTGAGTGAGTTGGCCTTTGCAGAAAAATACAGAAATATATGCAAGCACTATTCTATTAATACATAACTCGAACTAATCGTAAATATTATCGTTTTAAATATTTAAAGACAGTGTTTCTATTCCGGGAGTGTCTACAAATCTGTCTGTGACATCACCTGAAGATTATGTAAGAGTTATACAACAACCGATTGAAAATGCGTCAACAACATTCTTTGAAAAAGCCAACGAGACTCACCAAAACATTCTTCACGTTTTTAACATGTTTGATGTGGATTGGTAATTTAATAAATTGCAGTATACATAGTATTATGCAATTCAATGTTTTATATGATTAGGTGCGCAATGTTTTTACTTTTAGGGTTGTTCTAATTGCGATTCTGCTAACAGTCCATAATTATTCTTTGCCTTTGTGCTGTTTACATGTACTGCAGCGTCGTTTGCAAAGGGAGGCACATTCTACGGGAATGGGGAAGCAATATGTAAATAGGGGAAGTTGTACATTAATTCTTGAAATGATGATAAAGTACCATTTCAAAAATATTAATAAATAGACTACTATTTTAGAAAACAAATTTTAGAATGGTCTTAAAATTAAAAGTCATCTTAAGTTTATATCTATTTGCTCAT
Source organism: Lepidocyrtus fimetarius (assembly GCA_036507315.1). Taxonomy (NCBI): domain Eukaryota; kingdom Metazoa; phylum Arthropoda; class Collembola; order Entomobryomorpha; family Entomobryidae; genus Lepidocyrtus; species Lepidocyrtus fimetarius. The sequence continues at coordinate 2,428 of JAANSO010001874.1, read as the reverse complement.
GCTTTGTATTTTTTCTTATCTGTTTTATCATAATATAATTTCTTCTACATTTAATTTTTATACCAAAAATGTTATATCAGGTTAAAAGACAAAGTATGGCTGGATAAAAATCATCCGAATCCGGTTACGTTTCATTAATTTGATGCTGATAGATAAATCACAAAAGGGAAAGTATTTTATGATTACCTATTTTGAATATAAGCTTGCAATAGTATACTATCCCTGTCACCATTGATTTCAAGTGAAATACGCTAATTCATCCAAATACCACTACTTTATTTGTGAGTTTTTATTTACTTTATTGCTATTAATTATTAATTGAACCATTAAAATAACCCATTTTCAGCATAATAGCATCATTGTTAAATCCACGGGAGCTTGTCGTAAAAGCCTAAAATATGGAAAAACACGTTCCTTACTTTAGTTTTGGCATCAAAATTAATTTAGCTTTCTTGTTTAATGGCTGTGACAGTCTTTGATTTCAGATTTACCAAAAGTCATCGGTAAAATAAAATGAAAAGTTTCATATCCTTCATCTAGTCCTTAAAATAATACTTTTAATATAAACGATAATAAATAAATGTCTTAAAAGAGATATTAAATTCCTATGATAATAAATAAAGATACTCCAGAAAGTGGTATTAAATTCCCACTTTCTTCGTTCTATTTTTCATTATTTCCTGAAAGATAAGTTGGAAGCATTTCCAGATAAAAACCAAAAAACCCCAAAATAAGACGGATGTTTATGAAATTCTTTCCGATATTATTTCACTCCATGGATTAAATGAAGTTGTTGGGTTCCATTGCTACTGCGGTCAACTGGATTCTGTTGATGAAAATATTTTGAAAAATGTTTCAATGAATTGGGATTGTGGTTTGGACTTGGGGAACATGAAAAAGGAATGCTTAAATTAGAAAGAGAAGGACAAATAAGTAGGTATTTATTTGGACTTATAGTCTATTATCGGGATAATTCTAACATCATATTATGTAGCTCTGCCTATTCCATATTTTCAGGTCACATCGTCGTTACACCAACTTCATTGCTTTTCACAACTCAGTCATTCTAAAAATTGGATTCAAGATTAGAAAAATATTTTTCCAAGATGAAATCTTTTATTTTCATTCTCCCCCAAAATGTTTTCACTCTTTCTCAAGCTATCCATTAAAATGTAATTTTCTCGAGAATCCGCAATGCGATATGGAATTTCCGATTTCTTAAAAACTTAGAAGCCATAATTGCAAGGTTGCTATTACTCCTCTCCACATTGTATTACGTGTTTGAAATTATACTTTTGAAAGGATTTCCAGAACTATTCCAAAGCTTGCAATGATAACGATGATGATAAACCTACTTGGCTTTTCAGCAATAAATGTTGCAATATGGTGTGTTATGGAAGCCTGCAAAAAGCTTTCAAAGAAAATGACAGCATCCACCACTACCATTACAGTTTTTAGTGAAGATCTAAATTGAGTAGGCATTTTATTTTATTTTAAAGTGAAGTGAGTGGCAGTTAAAAATCTCATTTTGTTTCTGACACTCGCAGACTGTTTCTGCAATTGTTTAGTTTTTGTTATTGACTTTCTTTACCATGATTCTGTTATTCATCAGAAACATCACAAATAACATTAGGTGTATAATACAGGATTTCTCTGCCGATTCTCATCTTCCCTTGTCTTATCAATAAATCAAAATGGTAATGAAAGTAAAGGTGAAATTTCTAGACGGATCCTTTTCTTCTTCTTTTCGATAACTATATTGCATGAATTGATTCAATACCATCTATTTGCACTCTTTATCACTTTCCCTTGAAATCATTCAATCTTCAAACCCTTGTCGTCTAATCAATTTTTTAGCATGCCAAGCAAATTTGTTGTAGTTTTTCACGAACGTGTTTTTCAATTCGTGGTAAATAAAAACAAGAAGCATTCGTTGTTTCCTTTATAAAACTCACAGATAAATCGATGTTTAATGTTAACTTGGAAAAGCGGAAGCGGATGTGATTTACTACGCCAAAATAAATCTAATTCTTTCTCTGTCCAAAAAATCTAACAGGAGAACTAAGATAGTACTTTGAAAGCAATTTTAAAAAAGAAAGTAGAGAAGCAATCAACTTTTCCTAATAGTACAAGGTAAATCAATAGATTCATGATTTTCTAGACCGCTGCTGAAAAAGGAGGAACATTTTTTTATTTGGAAACCCCAATCATCAGTTTAAGAATGAGCAGCAATGTATATTGAGATTTAGACCGATTTTCCTTAAAAAGAAAATAGATCGCTTGAAAGTAATTTGTGGGTGATTAATAAACAAATTTGGAGAATACAGAATATACGAGCTTTTTCCCCGGTTTCTTCTAAGAAAAAATCTTTCATTCAGATCTTTAATGGAATGTGACGAGCGCATTTGTAGACAGTTGTTAATGATGA
>JAANSO010001873.1:0-15221 GCA_036507315.1 Lepidocyrtus fimetarius | reverse complement strand
TAATGTTTCCATTTATTTTTTTAAAATTTATTTTGAGGAAAAACAAGGTGTGGAATATTTGTACTATACAGAAAGAAGTACTACTGCGTGTTTTAAATATAAATCAAGAGACTTTAATGTATTGTAATGATACGCGTTAATATGAATCATTGGAAAGCAACAAAGTACATCTTCAAAGAAAAGGTAAATAAAGCTTACCGAAAAAGTATTTTAACATTAAGAGGGTAACTGAAATGTAAAAGCTACACTAATAAAAATCAATGTTTGCTCACTTCAACTGATTGGCTTCAATACTTGAAACTCGAAGGTATTTTTTAGAAGTTAAAACAGTTAGTCAATATAATACCTTTACAACAAATGGAATCCGTTGTAAAGCACGCTACTCTATTGTTGCAGACCCACACGTTGAACATTATATCCAATTGGTAACTAATTGATTTCAAGTGGATTTTAAAGCTTTTTTTATTTAGAAAGTAGCCACTTGAAAATGCCACACAGGTAGATAGAAACTGACAATGTAACAGAGTGTGCATCTCGTTTGGGAAGTTTCAAGGAGAGGTTTTTTTATTCCTGAATAAACTTACTTGAAATTCCAAACCCCTCTTTCTAGCACAGAATAAAAAACATGAAAAGTCATTTTATAGATGATTGAAACGATAAAACTATTCACCCTTATCGTCATTACCAAAGTTTATCTCATTTTACCCCATTTTAGTCAAGATGATATGATGATAATAATCAAAAGATGCATTAGCAAGAAATTTAACAAAAAGCAACGTGGATAAACCGTTAAAGAGTCATAGTTACAATTAAACGGATTAAAACAATTAAGATTAAGTAAATTTATCTATAATCGTGCTTTGTTACTATACGAACTATAATCGGTTTAAGAACGTTGACAAAAAGATGTTGCTCGCAACGGTTGCTATGATATTTTTCGCTTTGCCATGCATTTGCAAATAATCTTTTGAGTTTTCTAATATTTGCAATATTTGCTTGAATTTTTCAAAAAGTTACTGTTCCAAACACGACCGAAGAAATCCCGATTTTAAAGAAACAGTCGGATTTCTAGCTTTGAGGTTATCGTGAGCCCTATCTGACACACGACAATTTAAAAATTATCTGTATTAAAGTCGTTTATACCGTTAAAAATGTTGGGAACACGTGGTTTTGCAAACATTCTTACAAAGAGTGGATCTTTAATGAAGCCAGGCGCCACTCTACACAAGTCATGGAGCTGTTCATTCAACTCTTCTTCCCGAACACTGACCTCCATCAAAACCCCTTCTGGTTTTACAAATCCCAAACCCACTGATATGAATCTAATTAATAAACGATTCTACCAAAGTGGGGATTCCAATGGATCATCATCCAGCTCCAGTATCTTATCTTCGAAGCTGTTTGCCGCCTTTGGACTCTTATTTGGGATTGGCACTGGAGCAGCCTATAAGGCCATTGTGGGTCAACGAGACCATTTTTGGGAATCAACTCTTTGTTGATTGTGCAGATATTTGTGGTACTCCTCCCCCTAAAGAAGAAGACAAGTGTGGCTGCAAAAACAAAAATTGCGTTGAGAAGCAATGCAAAGATAGTCCTTGCCTCCGAAAGCTTGAATGCGAAGAGGATTTGATAATGAAAGCAAATTGTGAGCTGGAGAAGGCCATTAAGGAAACAAAGGGCAAAGCTATTGAATACACAGAAGCAGCAATGAAAGCCTACTGTGAAGCCATCACCATCATGTGTGAATTCTTGAATCATGGATATTGCATCATTGATAACGATGAGTTGGAGACACCACAGTATGAAGAGTCTTGGTGCTGTATATACGACATTGCCAAGAAACGATGTGAAAAGGTTCGAGACGCTCTGGAGAAAGGTCAATGTGCCTGGGAGTTGCTGTGCCGGCTTCGAGAAGTGATTGAGAATGGAAGAGCTTGCAAATTCACGTCGTGCAATCCCCTCCTGGACATTGCTGAAGAAGCCCTCCTTTGCGCTGAAAAAGAGCTACTCACACTGAAATCAAGAATGGACTGTGTTGCAAGTGAGCATGATATGGTGGAAACGTACAAGTCAGTTATTGAAAACTTTAAAGCAGACCTCAAGTCCGATGTTGAGAAAGAAATTGCATCCATGGAATGTTGTGACATCCGGTATGCTGAACAAGAAATGGCTTTGATGATAATAGCAGGCTACAAACAAGTGCTCCGAAATCAAAAGGCAATGGTCTCAGAGGTTGGTTTGTGAAGGAAAGGTTCCAGAACGGTTCAAATGTACTTGCTGCTAGATACCTGACCAGACCAAACAATTAGCGATTGATTGAAACTCTCTCTCAACGGACTTCAAGACAACCTCATTTCCTCTTTATTTTCTTTACTGTTTCTAAATTTTAAATACAACCAATATGATGTGATTGTCCTTGTCGATATATACAAAATATTGTTTAAAATTAAATAGTCAAGCAATTCAAAACGTAATGTTTGTTAATCCCTGTGCCTTTTCCCTGTATTTTAGAATAATTTATTAATTTAATGCGATAAATGAGCTATAATTATTAAGTAAGTTAAGCGAACTTTTTTTTCGAAAAAGTAATCATTTCAGTAATTTCGTCATTCTTTTCTAACAGTAACAGCAAACAAAGAAACGCTTTTAAAAAGACACTAGTTTAAATAAACGTATCATCTTTTCCAAATTGGAAGGCCATTCTGTAAGTCATAAATTTTGTCATTTTCAACATCGTCATGAGCCAATCCGTTTTGAGAGGGTAGGGCAGCTCTTGAGTGAAGTGCCACTGGAGATTAATGGATCTTTGTTTACAACTTGTCGTTGTGGTGGAGTCGGAGTGAAACTTAAGATTGTGCTTCCTCTCAATTTTAAAAAGGATTTTGGCTACTTATGAAAAATTACTTCGGGATGGATATTTATTATTACAATGTCACAAACTTACCTGTTATTATCTCAAACAATTTACCTTCACTTGTTCCAAACCGAATTGTACGGACTCTATTTAAACTGTAAGTGAGGTTGGTAAAAAAACCAATACACAATAATATGTAATCAGTTATTGAAACGGTTACTTTTCATCTATGGATTATGTTGAAGGTGTAAGGTACAATGCAATATAGCTTTTAAGATAAAGTAAATATAAAAATGGTTTTTTGAACCTTAAGGCAGATTGTTATTTTGGAAGCACGTCAGTTAGAATCAGGGTTGACCACCTACGCAGTGTTTAATTAAATAAATATAAATCCGCTTGTTTTATATTATTTTTATATTTATAATCCACGGGCTTAACTCATTTAACATTTTGTATGATGATGTCATGAAAGGCAATATCTAGTAACCTAAAGAATATGGAAAGTTCATCTGAAACATTTTAGAGCCATAATTTATGAGCCGTAACACTGACATTTTCCATTTACGACAAAGAGAAATCTGCATTTAATATTTATGCCCCATATGTTTAAAAAGAGATAATATTTTATATAGCGTAACAAGTCCCCGTTAATAACCGGAAACGGGGAAAGCAATGCGTAGAATAAAACACAATCAATCTGAAACTTTCTCTACTTTCCTTGATCAGACCACCATTCAACACTCTTTGCAGTTTACCATTATCTAATCATTTCCAACCCAGAGTTTCTTAACTTCAGTTTTAATTTCCAAGTACAAATGAAATGGCAAATTCTACATCAATTTCGAATTCTGTATCCTCAACAGAATATACTCCAAACTTAGTTAATTACAGTGATAGCAGTGGTTACAATATTTCCACAATCTATTCGGTCGCATGTTGCCCCGAAAACATTTCCATTTCTCCTGTTCACCTTGATCTAGAATACGTTAACTTAACTGTAAGTAGAAGCTATGACGAGGTAAAATACATTAAAAATACATTTGCAGTTAGTCTTTCTCGATATTAAAAATATTTAACCTTTATTTTTAACCCTTTCCCCTTAATCTACTCTTCAGAGTGATTTCCAATTACCAAGGGACGGCTTTTACTATGAAGAGCACTACAACACTCCGATTTCCATTTTGCTGTTAAACTTCATTCTCGTAACGATCCTCATGGTCATCATAGGAATTGCGGTGTACCCCGCAGTGAAAAAATACTGCGACTCAACGTTACCCTTTGGAACCCACAACCAAGGCAGTGACAACGGCAACACCTACTGGATTGAAGACACGGAAGATGTTCTCGCTTCAGTTGTTATTACCGACGTTGAGCCAACCGGAAATGAGCTATCCTCATCAGTGACCTTGTTGAATACCATGGTGGGAGGGTCATCTGCCATGGACTTATCTGCAGATGATTTTTCTTCAGCTTGTGATCTTCAATTGTTAAGCGATATCAAACAGGAAACGGACATTTAAGCTGGGACATTATAAACATTAGCATTTAATTAGTTATTAATTATGAACTTAGTTATCAATATCAGGGGTCGCGGACAATCAGGGATAGCGTAGCCATCTATGAAACTTCTTTTGCATCTTTCATAAGCCTTTTTAGATGTATGGAATTTCGGTATACGAGTTGACTGACAGGAAAAACCTTGCAGCTGATGAAGTTTTGATTACATGAGTACAATTTGTGATGGGTTTTTAATAGCTCTTTCTTCAATCTACATGATGTCATAAAATATAAGTGCTTTTAATTTGTTATTCGAGATTAAAATAATTTTTAAAGAATGTGAAATTATGAATGATAAATTATGACATTTGATATAGCCTTGTTTAAAAAGTTAATGAGTTTGCTCCAGATTAGTTAAATTTAATGTTTAGTACGTATTCATAATTATTGGGCGTTTCTCCATTAAAACTTTGATTGGAGAAAGTATAATTAAACTTTGAAGGTCTTTCACGGGTGGTAAGAACAAAACATTTGAAATTACGACCGGGTATTTTATAATATTAAGCCTAATTATGTATCACTTTATATTGTTTTAGAATGGAGTCGTTTTGTAGGTGAAATTACGTGAAACTGCCAAAAAGGCTTGAAAATATCAACTTTGTGGATGTTGGAAATCTATCCCTGAATGGAGAATTGCAAAAGGAAACTTTGATTTGAAACTTGTAATTTTAGACTGTTAAAAAGCCATCAATATGAATGATAAAGATTACAGTCCCTTGAGTTTGGCTTGCGTCAAGTCACTCTCTGACAAATCTTATGACAAAAGACGTCAGGCGGCATCGGAAATTGAAAAGTACTTAACGCAAGCAGTAATGAATTCCTGGCAAGTTTTGCAATTAAAGTAATTTGTTAATTAATTTTAGCCATTTTTGTTGCAGGATGGTAAAAGACTTTGCATCGATGAAGAACACGGAGCAGATCAGGAAACTTCTAAGAGTACTTGGGCAAGACTTTACAATGTCTCAAATGACAAACTGGAGAAAAGGTGGTATCATTGGTTTAGCTGCAACCGCTATGGCTCTTGGAAAGGTATAAAATTAACCATCTTAACAATTAGAGCATTTAAAATAATGACTTTTATCAATGGACATTTTGAAATGTGTAATAGGATTCTGCAAACTACATGGATGAATTGATTTTGCCAATTTTGCACTGTTTTGGGTAAGCATGTTGGAATTTGGAATTGGAAAATTATACTTCCCCCAATTCTACTTTTTGTAAAAAACCATTTTGCTATTTTAAATGTTTTAGCGATTCAGACTCCAGAGCTAGATACTATGCATTGTGAGGGATTATACAATGTAACGAAAGTTGCTCGAGGAGCTATTCTTATCCACTTTAACGAAGTATTTAATGCGTTAAGCAAGCTTGCCGCTGATCCAGATCAAAATGTCAAAAGTGGAACAGAAATGTTAGATCGTTTATTAAAGGTACATTGCTCTTCAATCTGTTGTATAGAAAACGTCAAAATATCATGAGTAGTTTATTTTTACTTGACCTTTTCAGGATATTGTCACCGAAAGCTCATCCTTTGATCTGGTTTCCTTTATGCCATTGCTACGTGAAAGAATGTACACAAAAAATACATTTGCCAAACAATTTGTTATATCGTGGATATCTGTTCTTCATGCGGTTCCTGATATAAACATGGTTATATTTTTGCCGGAGTTACTAGATGGCTTGTTCAATATTTTAGAAGATCAGACGATGGATATCAAGAAAATGTATGTATGACTAAAATGTATATTATTTGATCATAGCGAAATTGAATACAAGCAATTTCCTTTTCATGCAGGTGTGAAAATGTTCTTGGAGAATTTCTTCGTGATATAATTAAAAATCCAGCTGGAGCAGATTTTTCAAGTATGATCAATATTCTAATAGTTCATAGCCAGTCCAGGGATGAATTGTTACAGGTATAATGAAATAATTGCAAAATGGTTATCATTTTTGCGTTCCTTCTTCATTATTTGCTTAAATGTGGGAAATGTCTCTTTTGTTTGTTATATGTCTAATTTATATAATACTGCGTATTTGTTGCTTTTGATGCTGTGTCCTAGTCGTCCAATTTTAAACAGGTATTTCCAAATGTGTTTTTGCAATATTGCAATTTAAGCTTTCTTGAATGATGGTGAATCTCATTTAATTTTTGCATATTTGAATGTAGTTAATGGCTGTCACTTGGATCAAGGAATTTGTGGCTCTTGCGGGACACGAAATGTTACCCTATGCATCTGGGATTTTGGCTGCAGTTTTACCGTGTTTGGCGTATGATGAGGATAGCAGAAAAAGTACGTTAATAGCGTAACTAATACAAATCAAAAAATCTTGAATAAAATAAATCTTTTAATGATTTTTTCAAATTCTTGTCTTTAATTTAGATATTAGAGAAACTAGCAAAGCAGTTAATTACAGTTTGATGAAACTAATAACAAATTACAGTGATTCCGACAAATCGAATTCTAATGAAACGCAGCAATTAAATCATGATGACGGGAAACCTATTCCATCCGTTGATTTAAATTCCGTGATTGAGGTTTTAACCAGGAATTTACAAAATACAGCTGTACCTACCAAAGTCGCTGTTTTACGATGGATTTATCATTTACATTTAAAAATGGGAGATCAAATGTTCAAATATGTCGACGAAACTTTTCCTGTTCTCCTTAAAACTCTATCCGATCCAAGTGACGAAGTGGTTCTTCTAAGTTTAGAAGTTTTAGCAGAAATTGTATCTTTTTCATGGAAGAACAAAGAAGGTAAATTATATGTTTTATCTCTTTTTGATATCATTAAAATGCCAGCAGTTTGTGATGCTTGCTTGATGACGATTAAATGTTTGCTTTTTTATAGAATCCAAAATAGATGTTAGAGACAACACTTACTTTGGCAAGTTTATAATGAGTCTGTTGAGCTTGTTTGCAACAGATAAACAACTACTTGAAGACCGTGGGGCCTTTATTGTTAGGTAAATTGTAAGCATTTTTATATCGCATGTCGTTTGAGGAAATCATTTATGAAGTTCATTAAGTGACGCTTTTTTTACTATTGCAGACAACTTTGTGTCTTATTAAGTGCTGAAGCAATTTATCGTAGCATATCTGAAATTTTAATCAAGGAAGAAAATTTTAAGTTTGCTAATGTAATGGTAGAGACTCTAAATACAATTTTGTTAACATCTGCTGAGCTATTTGAACTTCGGACACAGCTTAAAGAATTAAAGACAAAGGTAGGACTTAACATATAGATTCTTGAATATTTAAAATATTTAGACGAAACATTAATACAATTTCAATACGCACTTTTAGGAAAGCTGTTCGTTATTCACATGCCTTTACCGAACTTGGGCTCACGATCCTGTAGCGACTGTTGCCCTTTGCCTTCTTACACAGAATTATTCACATGCATGTGATATCATTCGTACCTTGTAAGAACATAATTAATTATGGGTTATTCAATGAGCTTTATGGCACATTAAGCAATAAAAAGTGAATTTGATTAAATAATTATTTGATTGTTTTCAGTGGGCAGATTGAAGTGACTGTAGAATTCCTGGTTGAAATTGATAAGTTAGTACAACTAATCGAGTCTCCTATTTTCACTTGTAAGTATTGCATATACACGACCAAAATCATAAATACGTTTCCTTACGTGTATGCCTATTATTACCTATATTAACTCATCGTATTACATAATACATTCGAAAGTAAAATTGCAAATAATTATGAAATTATTATTAGTTTGAAGACGTGTTTTGTTTGAAAATAATTAGGTGTTCCTAGCGTTTGGTAGAAAACATGTTGTTTTGATGATAATGAATAGCGATAAAAAGTGAATGAGCAAACTTGCGCATTTGTGCACACGGAACCTTATAATTTAGTAATTCTTTCTGCTATTTAAAACAAACTAATGATTTGATTTCAACCGTGTGCAATGTAGTTCATTTCTAGACGGTGAACGTTGAACATTTTCTTTAATTATATAGTGTTTCTTTTCTTATTTATGTACAATGTGTGCAGTCATGCAAAAAATTAACATCTTTAATACCAAAAAAGAATTATTATTGCGATATGACCGATAAATTAAACTAATAATAGTCTGTCGAATACAAGTAATTTTGTTTTGTTTCTACAGATCTTCGTCTAGATTTATTGGACGGTCATCATAATACGGAATTAGTTCAAGCACTATATGGACTTTTAATGCTTCTTCCGCAAAGTGAGGGATTTCATGTACTTCAGAGGCGATTAAATTGTGTGCCTAGTTTTCACTTACCTCCTGGGAGCAAGTAAGAAACTTCCTCTACTATTTTATCTTACATGTAATCGATCGTTATATATGACTTCCTTTTACAAACATTTGTTTATTTATGAATTTAGGTTACATGGAACTGCAAAAATTGAAGAGAGGGTCCATGTCAAAGATATTAAATTTGACGAACTTCTCGAGCATTTCAAGACGGTTCAAGATAGACACCGAAAAGCTAAGCAAGCTAATAAAGCTGCTGAATTGATAGACAAAGGTATGAAGACGGTAGAAATTTAAACTTACAATGTAAATAATTTTTAATCCGTACTAGTGACTACAAAAGTATATTGGTAGATTGAAGGATTAGTTCTTTGTGTAAAGAATATTAACTTTAAATGGCAATTATTAACAATTTTGCTCTAACCAGGTATGCATTCCAATTTATATAATATATGGCGATATATACAATCAGATCAATAGTGTATTTATGATTACTAGTGTTTTGTAATTTCAATTGACAATAATATTTTTTTGAATCACTTCAACTACCAGTTAATTTATACTATGTTAAAAGGGGAAAATTAAAAATCTAGTCGTGAATTTTGTTCAATTACCCAAATAGGTATTAAAATATCATGAGGTGTTGGTCCAATACTTATCACAATATTGGTTTTTTATTTCCACATTGTTATTGTTATTATTGTAAAAATACAAATATTTTAACTAAAAATCTCAATAAAAAAAGTTATGCAAGTTAGAACTTTCAAAGTCCCCTAACAAATAAATGGTAATTAATAATTCATAACACAGTTGCATTGTGAAGATTTCATTTAAAGTACACCCATTGTTAAGTAATTTAGGATTTTATGGTTTATAATAATACAGGCATTTGCATTGATAAAGGGGAGACATAATTTTTAACGGCTACATACTTCCGTTTGACTTTCCTGATAGATCGGAATCGTTTTTGTTTAAACTATTTCTGGTAGAACTAGGATTCGACTCATAACCTTGACTTCCATCCGAAGATAAAAGGGAAAGTGTTAAAGTTTGAAATTGATTCACTAGCTCAGCATTTTCTTTTAAAATGGTCCATACTTCTTCCTGAACGCTTGTCAGCTCTTTCAGTCCTTTATTAAACGTCTTTGCATATTCCCGACGGCTACCCGTGGAGCGGTTACTTCCTTTTCTACTTGAGGGATGATAGCTGGTTTCGAGACTGCCTGAATTACTAATACTATTATCTTTATCACTTAACTCTGTTCCATTCAGCCCTCCACCACCCCCTTCTCTATTTCCCGTCCTACGCTTTTGAGGTGTGTAGGGCTTCAAGCCGGAAGTGATACTATTTAAATCAGTCTGATATGTGGTAACGGCGTCTTTCAGGCGTAACAGGTACAATTCAAGTGAATCCTCAAATTCATAGGTATCTTTTGCCAGAATTTCTGTTTGTATGAAGGCGGCTTGGGCAGTTTTGTACCAATCTGAGAGCACCTCAGTAAGCCGGATAATGGCATGTTGACATTCGTCATTTAATAATTTCGGACAGACATTTGGCCTTTTCTTGCATTTTAATTCGCTCAAGGATATGGAATTGTTCGTCATTATATGTTAAATTTCGAGTAGCTCTGTCTCTCAACAAGTGCTGCCACGATTCGCGAAGCTTTCCCACGTGTGTGGAAGCCTTAATTGATGCTCTTGATATGTCCTTGATTTCCTGAAGTCATAAATAAATGAAATAGCAAACATGAAAACCATTTTCTGTTAAAAGCAGTTATGACAGATTCAGTTTATATTGATATCAAATCATACCGTGGTTGCCTCCTCCCACTCCGACATTAGCACATTGTTTTCCACAAACCGATTATGTAATTGCTTCACAGGCTGCTCNGTTTTCCACAAACCGATTATGTAACTGCTTTACAGGCTGCTCCAGATCAACCAAATGGCTACTCATATTTTTAAACTCTAGTTGCTGCCCTTCAACCAATTGACTAATATTGTCTAGTTTAGCGTAAACGTTTTTCTCTGCACTCGGAATCGCACCCAGAAATGAATGACAAGCTTTGTGAAATTGACTCATGAGGTTTAACTGTTGAGTCAAGGATTGTATCACACTTTGAACTTGAGAACCTTCTTTGGTAACAGTAACAAGCTCGGAGGCAATCACTTCATTAATCGTTCTCACCGCTTGCGTTATCAAACTCACACTCCGACAAATCTTTTCCACTCTTCTTTTATAGCAATAGCCTACTCCACAAGTGTGTTTCGCAAGGCTAGCATCATTTTCAACATTGACTAAATTGGGGAAAGCTGGAAACTTTGGTAAATCTTTAGTGTCCCATTCAAGAGAAACGTTATTGTTTTCACGATTGGCATAATATGAGTGGCATGTCATCCGTGGTCATTGGAATAGCAGAGCTAGGCTTTCTTCCATTATCTAACAGTTTTACTACATTGGCTTCTTTATAAAGTAATATTTGATTCTCTGGAGAAATATCAGTTTGATCACTGAGTAGACTCTGGAAATCGTTCAAGTCTTTTTGCACAGTCACATCCATGTACACACGAAGGGATTGGATTTTATTTACAAAGAACACATGCACTTTCTTTCTTGACAATATATTGAGCACAGCAGAGAAAAAATCTTCAAAACTCCAACGCTTTCTTGGATCTACTTCCATTAAACCGGCAAGGAGAGGAGTAATGAGCGTTTTTAACCCTGCGCTGATTTGGCAAGTGTTTGGTAGTTCCCGTTTCCATTCAACTGGACCGTTTTCAGTTGTCTGTATACCGGAAATCACTCCAGATTCCTTTTTTGTTGTTATAAACCTGAAATATGACAGAAATTATTATGATTGCTTGAAGCATTTTTATAATTTAACTTGTTTACGCTATCCAAGACTTATATTATCATTTTCGTACCACATCATTTCCTTATTCTTCCTGCCCCCATACGGCCTAAACGGTAGATTTCCGGTAGCCACGTGGTAAAGCGTAACACTTATCGACCAGAGATCTACATAAGCACCAAAAGTTTTTCCTGCAGGTTTTCTTAGCACAGCCCTCTCGTACATATCAGGCGATAAATATTCTTCAGTTCCATCTTTTCAAAAAAAGCAAAATTGCATTAGTATGCATAAATGATGCAGTATGCAAACAAAATGATGAAAGTAAACACTAAATGCTAACGAATAAGGCAAAAGTAGGACTTACAGAGGGAAACAAATTCTTGATCTTCTTCAAGTTCTCTAGCTGCCCCAAAATCGGTTAATTTGTAAATTATTCGTCCATCCTCTGCCACAAATTTCATAATATTTCCAGGCTTTAAATCTCTATGGACTAAACTATTATCACGTAAATGTTTCATCCCCGCGGAGAGGTGTTCAAGCACCAATAAAAATTCATCTTCTGCCAATCCATAAGTATTCTCAGGATCGTCCAAAATGTTAAAAAGACTTCCTCCAGTACAGAGCTCCATCACAATAACTTTACCCCTTCCATCCTGCTCCTCTTCAATTGCTAACAATTTCACAATATTCTCGTGCTTAACCTTCTTTAGCACTTCAAACTCACGCACTTGCACTTCCTGAGGTCTCATGTGGCTCAATTGATTGAACGTTTTCACCGCCACAGGTTCTCCATCGTGCTTTGACACACCCTGGAAGACTGCTCCAGTGGCACCTTTTCCCAGTACACTGGTCGTGCACCAAACATAATTGGCGGACCCACGTAAGTACGACATGTTCACCGATTAAGTAAGAGCACTCGTTTACATTGCTATCACGAACACTTAAAAATAGTTATTTAACAATTTGATCCTGCTCACTTTTCATACTTAATTAAATAGTTTTGAACCTCAATACTTTTTTGCAAATCACACCCAATTACAAGAATTTACCACTTAAACTACATGTTCAGAACTTCATTAATGAAAGTGTCCAAGTTGAATAAGAAAGTTTTGAGAAATGTTATGCGAACTTGCACATTTCTTGCTTATGCTCTGTCTTCTTGCTCTTAAATTGTTAAGCTTTCGAAGGGATTTGTCTTACAAGACAACGCAATCAAGGCAAACTAAAAGGGGCTTTCGTTGAAGGATTACGTGAGAATTTTGAGAGCGTGAAGCGGTTATAGTTGGCACAGACGCCCAATGAACAATTTCATACAAAACTTTACAATTTTTATCCTACTTTGCCCCCTAATTAAATGAGCAGTGAAGTTATCAAAATGTAACAAATGATAAAATAAGCGCGTTACTATTATTACTACATATCACATCAAAGAGAGTGAGGAAAAAGTATTTTTTGCTGTAAACTCTTCCTTAAACTAAATTGATTTGCATCTTAATAACACTGTTTGAGTTGCATAGTTTTTAAAAACTTTTAGTAGTTTTATTACAGTTCCTTAAGGTGTTTTAGCATGTCAAGGATCCATTTTAGGGGAGGATAAGCTGCATCAATGTGTATCTCCTTGAATTTGCATGTAATTTATGATCAAATTTGTGTCGCTATCTCTGCCTTGTCACAGTCTCGTAAAAAATTGTCATGCAATTCACATATCAGCAAAAAACAGTCAAATCGACATTAACTTCCTGAAACTCAAAAGGATGTGTGTGGAACTCAGCCAGAACCTCTTCCCCATAAAACTTTTAAATTTTCGTTATTATACAATTCAATTGTCCATCCCAATACGCACGCACTACGCACGCTTTCATGATTTTCCATAACGTATTTTCAGTAACCAACTACCCCTTCAAATCTTGTTATCTGAAATTTTAAAACAAAAAAACATTTAATTAGAAAAAATATTACACGTGCTGTTTTAGATTACGCTTGGGCCTTATTTTAGATTATGATTAGATATTTTCGCAATAATATCAAAATTACTAGTTAAAATTCAAAACCTGTCACATAGTACGCACTTTTTCATGATTTAAATATTTTTTTATTGTCAGAGAGGCTAAGACAAATAATAATTATGAGTTAGTCATATAATATATGACTAACTCATAATTATATTAAATATTATTTAGCATCACCGATAATGAGAAAAGTTCAGTTTTAAACAAAAGATGAAAAATGTGTGTCGACTCTCGACATAAGTTCATATAATTGAAGAAATCTAAACAGAGGAAACCACATAATGTGCAACACTTCACCGACTACAAAGGCTCATTCTACAGAGTTTGCTAACTGTCTTTACCCATGTGAGACTGACAGATTTCAAACCTCACTTGAAAAAACAGTTTCAAAAATTATAGTTGTTCAGCAGTGCCTGCACACAGTTTCTTAATAAATGTATTTTTTTAACATAAATGAAAAATATGATATTTAACCATTTCCTTAAACCAACAATAAATTATACGAGCATGAGTACGGGAAACGATTGGCGTTTGCAAAAACTGTTAATTTAAAAATTAAATTATCATTGATATGGAAAAGGAAAGGGAATTTGATGTTAATGAGAAATTAATCCAAAATTAGGTTTGTAGCAACGATGGAATTAAATCTCAATACAAGATGCAAAAAAAATTTCTTGATAAGATATTCAAAAAAGTACAAAAACACAGTTTGAGATGTCTTGATAATTTTAAATGAAATTCAGAAAAGCTGAAACAGTATCTAAACCATTGAGATGTGAAGGTTGTAAACTTTTTACTCGATTGAAATTGATCTTAAACTTGCAAAAAATACTTAATCAAGTCTCATAAAAACAACTTTAAGCATTATTTGAATTGAAACAAAATGAAGGCATTGCAAATACAGAGCAGATTACAAAATGAGTTCATTTTCTTTTTTAATCCCAAAAGTCTTCAAAAAAGCAACTTCTTTAAGAATAAATTTTGAAAGAGTACACCAACAGCCTACCTCAAATTCAAACTTCAATTAAGTACAGTATTTAGATGCAACCATCTATTTTCTATTGATCAACCCTAAAATTTCCTTCAAAAGACTCCTGTTGTGACGTTTCTATTTACCACTTCTGTTATTGACAAACGCGTTAGTTTTTCCTTGATGTGTATCGAAACAAAGCTTTCGTAAAAAAGACTTTGGGTCTAAAGAAATAGAATTTAATCTCATCTGCAAGTGGATTTAAGGCGCTTAAAAACAGTGAATTGCACACAAAAAAAGTTGCACTGATTTTTTGTGCCTGCTCTAATTTCACCACTTTATAATTTGGTAGAATGAGTATGCAAAAATAAAAGCTACCTAAACCACAGCATAAAAATTCTTGTGATAATGCAAAATAATCTTCGTTAATTTCAGCTATTGTTGCGATCATGTTGGTTGACTTTAACTTTGTCAGTGGCAGAATCGCATAAATATTTCATGTGTGGTCGCATTTTATGAATTTGAATAATGTAATAACATTACTACTAAAGTTGAGGTATTGTTAAGCATCAGAATTGGCTTTAGGCCCTAATGATAATAATCCCTTGCTAAATCATTGTCAATTGCTTAATTTCTTTTGGTATTTTTTATTTCTTCATGCAAGGCTACACGAATCAAAAGATTCATTTTGGAAGTTCAAGCGAAGAAAATATGTGAAAATAGCAACTGTA
>JAANSO010001872.1:0-15228 GCA_036507315.1 Lepidocyrtus fimetarius | reverse complement strand
TATAACTGCACCAACGGACAGACCAGGTCTGAAAATACCCTAAACGGCACTTTTAACACTTTAATCTGAAGTTTAAATGCAATTGAAAATTAAGTCTTTAAAAACCTGTTATGGTACATTTTGGGAGCTTTTTTATTATTAAAAAAGTTACGGTTTTGGTTTTTATGAGAGGAGTGATTCGAGGCACGTTTAGGATGATGTTGATTACTAAAAGAAATAAAATTTAGTTAAAATTTTTTAAATTATCACAATTATAAAATTAAATTTATAAGCAATTTTTTAAATAAAACCGTAACAATTGAAGCAAGCGTTTTAAAGAACATGTTTAAGTTCCGGGCTTTTACCTACTTGCAGCAAAATAAAACGGATTAATCAATTTATTGATTGTTTTTTAAATGTCAAAAACAAAAATTTAGCGAACATTCCAGATTTTTGTCTAACTTCAGGAATAAAACTATTTCTTTAGAATCTATTGCGCAACGTCCTTCCCAACTTTTGTTTGAAAAGCTACTTTTTCTATTTCCGGTTGGACTTTCTTATTTGTGCCGGGATGTTGCATAGTATCGGGCAAAAGGTTTTGGCTCTTTGGGGGGAACGAAATGGGGTAATGAGTGAGTGGGAGAGAAAGTTGTTGAAAAAGTTTAGAAAGAGTTGACAAAACTGATTTGACCCTTTTTCTAGATAATATTTCAAAAGTGAGTTAACCCCTTTTCTGGAGCAAACGACGATATTGGCATTATTATGCAAGTGAGGCAAACTTTGCTCTATCTTATTCATACTATTTGGAGTTTATTAAGTACCTATGTACATTATGACATTAAAAAACATTTAGATTTTATAAAAAATATTTGATAGATCAAAAGGAATTTCAAGTAATTGGAAAAATTCATACGGAAAGGTATACGAAACTGGTTTGACATGTTAACTTTCCAAGTTATTAATTATTCAGCAGAATAAAATGTTTAATTTTATTTTTTATAAGCATTTTAATCAGAGAACGAGGAATTGCCATAAATCCACCTTTTTTGGGTTGAGTGGATTAAATGGAATAAATGGATTAAATTGGAATAAATGGCAAAAATTGGCTAAATCACGTGACCAATTTACTATATATGCATTGCATTTGTCTCAATTTACCCGAAAATTTAATTTATTCCACTCTTTTTTATTTTATGCCATTTAATCCACCTCAAATTGGTGGATTAAATGGTTTTTGCAAGGTAGGAATAAATTGGCATATGCCAGTACCTCGTTCACTGATTTTTATCAATTTTATGCTTGTCATAATCTTAATTTTGCAACCGGCCAAGTATTCTTACTAGTTCTTTGCTGTCGTTTGGTTTTCTCCAAACTTTAAATCCGTGTTAAACTTAAATCTATAAACTTTTTTAAAACTATGTTGAGTAAAAATTATTTCCGGATTTTGGAAGTAGTTGCCCCAGTTTGGGGATACCTTTGCACGCTCCCGGCAGTTTACCAAAAAGACTTGCAATTATTTACCGCGCCTCGTTCCCTACGCCAATTGTATTTCAACTGGGGAGTGTTCCTTGCCCAGTATATTTTCCTAATTGGACACACCTTCAGATTCTATCAGGAAAAAGATTTCGACACTTTTAACTTTTTAATTCTTAGCGCGTCAATGGGAAGTATTTATTTTTTAATGATGCATTCCTTTGTTTTCAAACCGGAAGCTTTAATTGCCGTGATAAATAGCTTTGTTCTTTACTGTAAACATATGCAACGTAAGTAAAAAGTCAAATTATTCTAAAATTTGGCGAAGTTAAAAATTATAATTTGTTTAATAGGTTACCTTCTACCGGAATATGATCCAAACCATTCAAAATCAAATAAAATAATCGACCTTGCTTTAATTTTCATTATAGTTTTTTGCGTATTTGGAACCATCATTACATTAATATTTGTCGTTACATTTCCCGCCAATTCTACATTTCTTTCTTTTCTAACATTTCCTTTGAATATTCTTACAATTCCTTTCCTATCTTATAATATATGCGTAGTTTACACAACTGCGTCAGCGTATCTCATTTATATTGTTAGTTTTTACTGCCTAATTACCCCATTTGTAGTACAAGAGTTTCGACTTGGAAGGAAAAAATACAAAACTTTGGGGATTTTAAGAAGACAAGATCTAATGCGTAGTTACCGCGCCACGCAGCTTTTGTTTTTATTTATGATGGAGTTTATTGAAATTTATTTAGTTCCTTTTAACGGGACTATTATGGGAACCGCCATATTTTCAAATGTAATGCTTTTCCTGCAATGGAATCAAATTGGGGTTTTGACAAAATCAGTGATTATTCTTTGGGTTTGCGGGAGTGTTGTAATCTGGACTTTTATTTTACTTTGTGCTGGCACGTTGCACAGTCTTGCGCAGAAAGTTTTGGCGTCCTGGACAAAGGAAGACTATGATGGAAAGCTAAATAGAAAGGTGATGAAAAGGTTTAAAAAGAGTTGTAAACCAGTTATGGTACATTTTGGGAGCTTTTTTATTATTAAAAAAGTTACGGTTTTGGTTTTTATGAGAGGGGTGATCCGAGGCACTTTTAGGATGATGTTGATTACCAAAAGAAATAAAATTTAGATTAAAAATTTTATTACCACAATTGTAAAATGAAATTTATCAGCAATGTTTTAAATAAAACCGTAAAAATTAAAGCAAGCGTTTTAAAACCATGTTTAAGTTCCGGGCTTTTACTTGCAGCAAAATAAAATGGATAAATCAATTTATTGAACATTTTTTTGATGTCAGCGAACATTCAAGATTTTTGTTTAACTTCAGGAATAAAACTATTCCTTTAGAATCTATTGCGCAACGTCCTTCCCAACTTTTTCTTGAAAAGCCACTTTTTCTATTTCCGTTTGGACTTTCTTATTTGTGCTGGGATGTTGCGTAGTCTCCGCCAAAAGGTTTTGGCTCCTTGGGGTGAAAGAAGTGGGGTAGTGGGTGAATGGGAGAGAAAGTTTTTGAAATTTTTTAAAAAGGGTTGTAAGCCGATTATGATTAATTACGGGAGTTATTTTGTTGTGAGGAAGGTGACCGTTTTGGTTTTTATGAGAGGAATGAGTTGGGGTACTTTTAGGACGTTATTAATCGCTAAGAAAAATAATTTTTAAAATATTATTAATACCTATGTACTGTTTTATGTAAGAATAAAAATAGTGTCGCGTGTTCCGGAAAAAGGGACAACCCACTTTTAAAAAGTCTGGAAAAAGGGTCCCAGTCATTTTGGATCAGTCTGAAAAGAGGCCAAGTCGCGTGAGTTGGTCGTTCTTTCAGTCGCGAAATAAATTTGATTCGTTGAAGAAACTCTTTTCCAACTGATCAAAATGACTTAATCCTTTTTCTAAATATTTCAAAAGTGAGTTAACCCCTTTTCTAGAGCAAACGACGATATTGGCATTATGCAAGTGAGGCAAACTTTAATCTATCTTATTCATATTATTCGGATTTTAATAAGAAAATTATTGTACATGAGAATGACATTAAAATATTTAGATTTTATAAAAACATATTTGATAGACTTGAATTACTTGTAAAAATTCATATGGAAAGGTATACGAAGTTGGTTTGACATGTAAACTTGCCAAGTTATTAATTATTCAGCAAAAAATATCTAATTCTGTCCTCTCATAAGCATTTTTAACCATTTTTATGCTTGTCATAATCTTGATTTTGCTACCGGCCAAGTATTCTTACTAGTTCTTTGCTGTCGTTTGGCTTTCTCCAAAAGAACTTTAAGTCGGCAAAAAATTTGTATTAAATCTATAAACATTTTAAAAATTATGTTGAGTAAAAATTATTTCCGGATTTTGGAAGTAGTTGCCCCATTTTGGGGATACTTTTGCACGCTCCCGGCAGTTTACCAAAAAGACTTGCAATTATTTACCGCGCCTCGTTCTCTACGCCAATTGTATTTCAACTGGGGGTTGTTCCTAGCCCAGTATTTTTTCCTAATTGTGCAAACCTTCAGATTCTACAAGGAAAAAGATTTTGACACTTTTAACTTTTTAATTCTTAGCGCGTCAATGGCCAGTATTTATTTTTTAATGATGCATTCCTTTGTTTTCAAACCGGAAGCTCTACTTGCTGTGATAAATAGCTTTATTCTTTATTGCAAGCATATGCAACGTAAGTAAAAATACAAATTATTTAAAAATTGGCGGATTTAAAAATTATAATTTGTTTAACAGGCTACCTTCTACCGGAATATGATGCAAACCATTCAAAATCTAACAAAATAATCGACCTTGTTTTAATTTTCATTATAGTTTTTTGTGTAGTTGGTACCCTCATTAGTTTAGTCTTCGTTGTTACATTTCCGGTCAATTCTGCCACTCACTTTCATTATTTTTTTGCATTTCCTTTGAATATTTTCACAATTCCTTTCCTGGCTTATAATATTTGCGTTGTTTACACAACAGCAGCAGCTTATCTCATGTACAATGTAAGCTTTTATTGCGTAATCACTCCTTTTGTAGTACAAGAGTTTCGTCTTGGTAGGAAAAAATACAAAACTTTCAAGATTTTTAGAAAACAGGATGTTTTAATGGGAAATTATCGCGCTACGCAGCTTTTGTTTTTATTTCTGATGGAATTCATTGAAATTTATTTAGTTCCCTTCAATGGGACCATAATGGGAACCGCAATTTTTTCAAATGTAATGCTTTTCCTGCAATGGAATCAAATTGGGGTTTTGACTAAATCAGTGATTATTCTTTGGGTTTGCGGGAGTGTTGCAATTTGGACTTTTGTTTTGCTTTGTGCTGGGACCTTGCACAATCTTGCGCAGAAGGTTTTGGCGTCTTGGACAGAGGAACAGTTTGGGGGGAAATGGGGGCTGATGAAAAGGTTTAAAAAGAGTTGTAAACCAGTTATGGTACATTTTGGGAGCTTTTTTATTATTAAAAAAGTTACGGTTTTGGTTTTTATGAGAGGAGTAATTCGGGGCACGTTTAGAATGATGTTAATTACTAAAAGAAATAAAATTTAAGCTTTAATTTTTAATAATTAATGCAATTACAAAATAAAATTTAAGAGTATGACGTGTATTTTAAATAAAATGATAGTCATAAAAATTATTTTGTAAGCATTTTAAATAGCATATGCTACAATTGCAGACTTTCATCCACTTGTATTAAAATAAAATCAATTTATTGAACAGTTTTTTAAATGTCAGCGAACATTCCCGATTTTTGCTAATTTCAGGGATAAAACTACTTATTAAAATCCATTGCGCAATGTCCTTTCCTTTCCAACGTTTTTCCAAGCTTGTTTTTTTACCAGTGCAGTCAGAAGTCAATTTTAAACAGGAAAAGGAAGAAAAGCAGACATTGCCAATTTTACCTGGAACTTTCTCTTTTTTAAACGGGGAAATATCCTCAAAAAAATTAAAATGTTAACCGATAAATTTTATTACTTTTCTGAAAAAATCCACCCAATTTGTCTATTCATTGGAGCTTTACCATTTGTTTACAACAAACACCTTAAGAACTTCACTTTACTTCCGAAGAAAAACCTGCGGTTACTTTATTTCAACAGTTGCATACTTTTGTGTTTCTTTTCATTTTGGGTTTGCCAATCAGTTCGATACTTCATGAAAAAAGACTTTGATTCTTTATATATCGTCGTAATATTTGCAACTGTGATAAATGTCCCGTTTATTTTGCTGAGTATGCTAATTTTCACCCCGGAGGAGTCTCTGGCAATGCTGAATGGCTATACTGGATATTTCAAACATGTAGAAAGTAAGTTTTAAAATATTTGCAATTTATTTAAATGATAAAATGTAATTTTTATTTTTTAGAATATCTATTGCCTAAGTATCAACCAAACAGGGCCAAGTACAATCGATTTATCGACCAGGTTACGGAATTTTTTGAATTTGTGAACATTTTGGGATGGATTTTTACAATTGTTTTTTTCATTACCTTCCCGAGAAATCCTGTAAGCCCGGGAAATTGGATTCCGGACTGTCTCTATCCTATTCCCGGGGCATTGTTTATAATCCCGATACTAATTCATATTGTAACCGTTGTGTATTTAAACACCTGTGCTTATATTCTCCACGTAATTAACTTTTTCTCTTTGGTTACTCCATTCGTAGTGAATGAGTTTTGTTTGGGGAGAAAGAGTTACAAAACAAGGAACATTTTGAGAAAGCAGGACGTCCTTATGCAGAATTATAGGGCTAGTCAGGTTTTGTTTAAAATCGTAGAAAACTGTCTTGGAAGGTATTTAGTCCCTTTTAATGCAAGTTGTATGGGAACAGTCATGCTATGTTCGGTTATGATGATTCAATACTATTCTGAGTTGAGGTTTGCAACGAAAGGGGTTGTTCTTTTCTTTGGGTTTGCTGCCGGAAGTTGTTGGTCTTTTGTTTTAGTTATGGGAGGGACCATTCATAGTCTTGGGCAAAAGGTGCTGGTTTCCTGGGGGAGGGATGTAAAAGATGGGTGGGGATGGGAGTTGAATAAAAGGATAATGAAAAAGTTTAGAAAGAGTTGTAAGCCTATTATGGTCAACTACGGGAGTTTTTATGTTATTAGGAAGGTGACCGTTTTGATTTTTTTAAAAGGGGTGAGTCGAGGCACTTTTAGAACGTTGTTGATTGTTAAGAGAAAGCATAAATTTTAGTTTTTAATATTTAATTAT
Organism: Lepidocyrtus fimetarius; assembly: GCA_036507315.1. Taxonomy (NCBI): domain Eukaryota; kingdom Metazoa; phylum Arthropoda; class Collembola; order Entomobryomorpha; family Entomobryidae; genus Lepidocyrtus; species Lepidocyrtus fimetarius. The sequence continues at coordinate 8,555 of JAANSO010001872.1, read as the reverse complement.
TACTGATTAGCAGTTGACAATAAAATAAGTGCTATTTATTCATCATGTCATTCGTAAATGCTAGGAAAGTAAGGACTATGGGACCAACGGGCCAAAGGGCTGGTTTCCCTTGTCAATAAATATAAATATCCAGAACCAAATACTGCCCTAATTTTCCTGTTATGACATGTACCTGAAGCTACTGCATAACTTATAACTTTGCTATTCAAACATATAAGATGACATGTTTTGTAAGCTTTCAAATAAGAAATAAATCTATATTTTAGGGGAGTTGCTCAGCACGTGGATTTCACAAACACACCTCTAACCTGCAAAGAATTGTATAAACTATAGCTCAAGGTTTCAGTAAAGCGCCAGGCTATTATATTGTGCCAGTTTATTTTAGACTGATTATTCATAAACATCTACAAGACTTTCATCTTAAACTTCTTGTTAATCATACAAAACAGAGTAATTTTAAATATTGAAGAAAAACATCAAAATGTACAGGTGGAAAAAGTTCAGTTCAATTTGCTTCGTTGTTTCTTTTGTTTCATTTAGTGTTGAATATCAAAACGATAAAAACACAATCTCTTTCACAAGAGCCCTAAATCTATTCCAAGACTGCACATTTGCATACCACCATATTATCCCAGATGTAAGTATTCCCTCCAAAACACTGTCTTCTAATGCAAGATTTAAAAAATATTTAGAAGAAGATGCTTGGAATTCATATCTTAGTGTATTCCTTAATAAATTTGATAAAGTACAAATTACATATAAAGCTATGGAATTCAGGCTCACAAAAAAAATGAGCCCGACAGGAATGTACTTTTTAAATGTGTCAATTCCATTTTCTGGTATCACAAGATTCTCTCCTTGTACAGTACGAGTGCTCGGGTATAGATTTGTGTTTGGGTTAAAGAAATATTTTTACAATGATTACAAAATATTTTCTCCAAACTTTGTATGGATCATTTTTAGTAATTTTGCAAAAAATTATAACGCCGATTTAAAACATTCTTCTGAAATTTTAACTAAAACTAGGCTGGAACCTGTATATTTTGCAGTATTTAAATACAAACAAGTGTTTATTTTATGTCCCCGCAAATGCAAAAATGGCAAACGTTTGGCTAGGATTTCAGGTGTAAATTACAAAGATGAACTTTACCATAAATGGCAAATCCTTCACAGTGACGTAATGAACGCAAGTGTTTATTCGAATCGAAAAGTCCTTAGTCAAACATACGGTTTCACTGGAAAATATAAAACAATATGCCCTGTGTTAGAAAAAATCAAATGGATGAATTGGGAGATATGCACTATGTCGCTAATTTCAAAGAAACATAATTTCTCTCTAACTGAAGACTACTACCCATACCCAAATTTGATCTCTATGATATATACAATGATGAGGGTGACAGAAAACATCGCCAACAAACATCGCTACCAGCCGTATGGTGTATTAAACAAAAACTTTTACTTTGTAGTGATTGAACGCAATCATTTAGAAATGCAGGTTACAAGAAGAGGGGATGGACTTTTGAAACCGTTTGGACCTCAAGTCTGGATGTCTATGTTTATATGCAGTTTTCTTGCAGCTTTTCTTTTAACCTCCCAGAAATCCTTTCCGGCGACACAATCCAATTCAATATTCTACAACAGTTGGGTAAAAACATGGAAATACATCAAGCAAGTATGGTTCGACTTAAATATTTTACTTATTGGACAGCCATCATCTTGCAACCTTATTTTAAAAGTTGAAAAAGATGTTCTGATGGTGGTTTGGTTCTTTTGGAGCCTTGCAATTCTTATTCTGCCCCAGGCATATCAAGCTAACCTGTTTTCATCTTTGAGTTATACAGTTTCTCCAGAAGTCCCAACAACCTTGAAAGAACTTGTAGATTCAGAAATCGGAATCGGTACCCTGTCAATAATACACCGGTTGGTGCCAGACACACCAACCTCTCAATTAAAGTCGCAGACGCTTCCAGAAGTTATTGACCTTGAAAGTAATAAGTCGGAAAACAATTTAGAATTGTACAAGGCTTTGCATAAAAAACTTGTTTTTTATTCGACACGTAATAATATGGATTTAGTGATCTCTGTAGTTGTGGACGGTGCGGCTATAACATTGGATACGACAATGGAATACGTTAAAATCCCACTGGCTCCTCAATTTGCACTGATTGATAGCTGGGAAGAATTAAATTATATTATTGTAGGTTTAAGGTTGGTCGGAAAAAACTATTGGTTTTCTAAAGCCATTCGCTTGCCAATTTTTGATCATTCTTTTTATTTTAGTTCATATCCTAATTATTTTACTCCAATTTTTAGTCACAGCTTAGCGCAAATAGAGCAATCTGGGTTGATTCAAAGATGGAGAATTTATCAGGACAAGGAGTTATATTATTCGATAGTGGCAGGTTCTTTACATAACATTTTACTTATGGATAAAAATGTTTATAAAAAAATTGTTAATTTTGTCTATACAAACTATGCAAGACAGATTAGGAACAAAATATTAAATTGTTTAGAAGATTGTAAATATTGGAAATGGAAGAACTATGGAATGACTGCAGAAACTTTTTCTTCAGTATCAAAGGATATTCAATTTGTAATTATTTACCACTGGATGGTTGGAATTGCAATTACAATCTTGCTGTTTTTGCTTGAGGAAGTAGTAAATCACCGAAAAACGATATTAGATGCGTTTTTAAACTATTGCAAAGCAAATGCAAAACACGACCATGCTACATTTATCTTTGTCAACCCAAAGCAGTGATTTTCAAATAAATAAGAATAATTTTAAATAGATTCTCAAAGTATTGCAATCTTGTATCATAAATAACTTACATAAATGTAAATTTGCACAATAAAGTCAGTCAAACAATGAAAACAAGTCTCCTTTATGGTATATTTACCATAGAGGAGTATGACGTTATTATTTGAATTTTAGATTGAAAATTTTATTGTATACTATCTGTTCGTTGGTAGCAAATATACTAGCTGAAATTCTTTGTGGCCAAAATTAAATATAATTACTTAAACATGAAGTGTAAACCAACCGGGTTTAATAGTTTTCTGCACTTAAGACGGTTTTTAGTTGCTGAAAATGGATTTTATTGGATTACCTACAAAATAATGACAATTTGAAGATGCAAGTTAGTTGTCATTGAATATCATGTCCGGCGTATGGAAGGAGACGTAATGAAATGATAGGCTTTTAATGATGAAGACCGTAAACAGATTTCAATGCAGACCTTACATGAATTTCTGAATTGTTTCCTCAATTTGAATTTGAAAATTTTATTCATTCATTCGGGCCTCGAAGGCCGTACGAAAATTTTCACTTATTGATCAGTCCTGGTATGAAAAAAAAGCAATTTTTAAGTACTTTTTGGCAAAATTACAGGGGTGTTATCTTCCATCCCTTCCACCCCGGTGGCGCGGTGCCTGCATTCATTAATTGAACTGAATCGAATCCAAATATAACTGCACTTGAATTTTTAAAATTAATGTGGTGTAATAATATGCGGCACATATTAGTACCCTCCCTGAAATGTACTTAGAATTTATCAGTAGAGCATTATGCAAATAGCGATAAGTCAAACTTGCACCTTTTCCAATCAGACCTCAATTTTTATCCGTCATTCAGTCAAGTCATTTCTTTTATAAAAGTATAGCGTAAATCAGTACTTGTTTAATTGTTAGTCAAGTCTTTGTCTAAAATCTTTTTTAACTTAACGTGGAAGTGGTCTATTGTTTTATTATGACCACTCGACTCAGGGTTCCCCTATAAAAAAGAACCCTGAGCCGTTGTTCTTGTTATTCGTAATTTTGTCTTGTCAGTAACTTTGTCATTTTAAACATTTTACGAATCAACATCACTCATGTACCGTATTTACTAAATTAGAGCACCCGTGCTTTATAAAATTTTCCGAACTTTACCCCCCGCGGTCTAAAATAGGCCCGAGCTTAATTATAGGTCAGCGCTCTATTATTTTTGTAAAAAATCGGACCAAAAAATCGTATATTTTTCTTTAAAATAATATAAATATTTGCAAAAGTATAAATAATTATAAAGTAGCATATTTGAAAATTTGCCAGTTTTCCCCAAAAAGTGCAAATCTCAATCCTCAAAAAGTGCTTCACTGCGTTCAGGTAGTATAGGTTTGGCTTTGATGGTCTGTCTGTCTGTCCGTCCGTCCGTCTGTTGGTCCTCTAACTCAAAACTGCCTTAACAGCAGAGCTGGTAAAAACCTAGGGTTTTTTATTTTTCCCCTCCCCAGTTGAGGAAAATGGGTTTTATTGGGTTTTAATATAGGAAATAAAGGTCCAACATGACCCAAATGTTAATAAAACCCATTTTGCCCATTTTCCCAAAAAAAAACCAGTAAAATAGTGGTGGGGAAAATCCCAAAAAACCCATTTTCCCCACTACTCAATACAACTCACCAGCCAGCCCTGCTTACCAGAACATAATGGAATTTGGCAATCAGGTGCAAATGGTAAATTGCCACAACCCTATTGTTTTTCAGCAATTTTGGCTTAACGGTTTCGCCGTTACGATTGACGGTTAAAAAATTTCAAATAGCAGTGTGATAAATTTTTTGTTACCATATAAAGCAAATCAAATATGCTGATTCTAAATTTGATATCGGTTTTTTCCGAATTGTTGCAATTGAATTGGAATACATGCAGTTGTCATTTTAACCAAGTTGACTTTAATAAGTGGTCCAATGCATACGTTCAGCTAGTAACTATGTATATGGTTTTACAGCATTTTATTTTGAATGTTTGACGTATTTCTTGTGCTACAAGTATTGTATTACATAAATGCATTAGAATTTATTAAATTACTGATATACAATGTAATATTTTAAGAATCTATTTAAAACTATTCCTACTCATTTCCAAATACATTCTTGGTTTTGATAAAGATAAATGTAGCATAATCTGGTTTTGCATTTGCTTTGCAAGGTTTCAAAAACGCATCAAATATTGTTTTTTGCTGATTTACTACTACCTCAAGAAAAAAAAGCACGACAGTAATTGCAATTGCAACCATCCAGTGGAAAATGATTACAAATTGAATATCTTTTGATACTGAAGAAAACGTTTCTGCAGTCATCCCATAGTTCTTCCATTTCCAATATTTACAATCTTCTAAACAATTTAATATTTTGTCCCTAAACTGTTTTGGCGACTTTGTATAAGCAAAATTGGAAAATTTTTTATAAACATTTTTACCCATACGTAAAATGTTATGCAAAGAAATTACTACTAAAGAATAATATAACTGTTTGTCCATATAAATTCTCCATCTTTGGATCAACCCAGATTGCTCAATTTGTGCTAAACTGTGACTAAAAATTGGGGTAAAATAATTAGGATATGAACTAAAATATAAAGAATAATCAAACATTGGCAAGTGAGTGACTTTAGATACCCAAAAGTTTTTTCCGACCAACCTTAAGCCTACAATAATATAATTTAACTCTTCCCAGCTATCAATCATTGCAAATTGACGAGCAAGTGGGATTTTAACGTATTCCATTGTTGCATCCAATGTTATAGCCGCACCATCCACAATTATGGAGTTTATAAATTCTATGGGACTATGTGTGTAATACCAGGTAACTTTTTTTTGCAATGCCTGGAATAATTTTAAATTGTTTCTCGACTTATTACGCTCAAGGTTAATAACTTCTGGAAGAGAAGCTGACTTTAAATAAGAGGCTGGTGTGTCTGACTCCGTTGTAAATGTTGACCGTGTACCGACTCCGATTTCTGAATCTACAAGTTGTTTCAAGGTTGTAGGAACTTCTGGAGAAACTGTATAGCTCAAAGATGAAAACAAAGTTGCTTGATATACCTGAGGCAGAATAAGAATTGCAAGGCTCCAAAAGAACCAAACTAAAATTAACACATTCTTTTCAATTTTTAAAATAAGGTTGCAAGATGAAGGCTGTCCAATAAGTAGAATATTCAAGTCCACCCATACTTGCTTGATGTATTTCCATGTTTTTACCCAACTATTGTAAAATTTTGAATTGGATTGTGTAACCTGAAAGAATTTCTGAGAGGTTAAAAGACAAGCTGCAAGAAAACTGCAAATAAGCATTGACGTCCATATTTTAATTTCAAACGGTTTCAAAAGTCCATTTCCTCTTCTTGTAACCTCTAATTCAAAATGATTGCGCTCAATCACTACAAAATAAAAGTAATTGTTGAATACTCCATACGGTTCGTAACGGTAATTGTCGTCGTAGCTTGCTATCACCATTGTCAATATCTTAGAGATAGATTTTGAGAATGGGTCTTCAGTTAGAGAGAAATTATGTTTCTTTGAAATTAGTGATACGGTGCATAGCTCCCAATTTCTCCATTTAGTTCTTCCTACTACAGGACAAATTGTTTTATATTTTCCAGCGTAATCATATTCTTGACCAGGGACTTCTCGAGCATAATAAACACTTGCGTTCATTACGTCACCGTGAATGATTTGCCATTTATGGTAAAGTTCCTCTTTATAATTTACACCTAAAATTCTAGCCAGACGTTTGCCATTTTTGCATTTGCAAGGACACAAAATAAACACTTGTTGGTATTTCAACACTGCAAGAAATACAGATTCAACCATATTCTTGGCTAGCTTTTTAGAAGCACCTTCTACATTGTTGTTCTTTTTTCCGAAATTACTGAAAAGGAACCATATAAAGTTTGGATGAAATATTTGATGATCATTGTTATAATACATTCGCAAACCCTGCACAAGTCTGTACCCGAGCACTCGAACTGTACAAGTAGATAATCTAGTGATACCAGAAAATGGAATTGACCCATTTAAAAACTTCACACCTGTCGACCTCGTTCTTTTTGTGAGTCTCGATTCAACCGCTTTGTATGTAATTTGAAATTTATCAAATTTATTAAGGATTACACCAAGATATGCATTCCAGGCGTCTTTACTTGAATATTTTTCAAGTCTTGCATTAGAAGACAATTTGTGTTTAGAAGAAATACTTAAATCAGGGATAATATGGTAGTATGCAAATGTGCAATCTTGGAAAATATTTAGGGCTCTTGTGAAAGAGATTGTGCTTTTATCGTTTTGATACTCAACGCTAAATGAAATAAAGTAAATAAAAAAGCAAATTAAAGTGATCTTTATCCAAATGTACATTTTGACCTTTGAAAATTTAAAAATTATCCTGTTTTGTAAATTAAAAAGAAGTTTTAGATGAAAGTCTTGTAAATGAAGTGTTTTTGAATAGTCGACCAAAAATAAACTAGCACAATATAAAAGTCTGGCGTTTTCTACTAAAACCTTGAGCTATAGTTTATACAAGTTTATGCAGGTTGGAGGTGTGTTTTTGAAATCCACGAGCTGAGCAACTCCCCTGAAAATATAGATTTATTTCTTATTCTCAAGCAAAACTTTTCATCTTATGTGTTTGTATAGCAAAGCTATAAGTTATGCAGTAGTTTAAGGTACATGTCATAACAGGAAAACTAGGGCGGTATTTGGTTCTGGATATTTATATTTATTGACAAAAACTCCCAGTCCAACGTAATTTAGGAAAGGTAGAATCATACAAAGTATATTATTTTAAAGTATATCGTCATTTGCTTCAGAAAATTCCATCCTGATCTTATAAAAAACGAATAACTCTTCGAGTGTGGGTAAAGGAATAACTCAAGCTAATTTTTATTTTGGTCACACCAATATTTTGTCAATTTAATTATCTGAATCGGCATACAAAGTTACCCCAATTTTTTGTTCCAAAGATATTTTTACAATAGGTTTATAGATAAAGTAAATGGACATGGGAAAAGTTAAACATTATAATAATCTTTGAAAGAAAAGAATTTTGTGTACAGTTCAATAAGTGATTTTGTTTTGAGAGTAAAAAGAGAAAGAAAGCATTTTGTATAAACATATAATAGGATAAAAGCACAAAAATAGACAATGCGAACACTTAATTTTTTACGTTTCATACATTTCAGGGAATTTAGCGGGTGTAGACCTGCAAAGGACAACAATTTATTTCGTACTAGTTAAATATTCTTATTCACATAAGGTTAAAATTATCTACCTCAAGCTTAACCAGAAGAAAACTAGTCAGATTGAATTTTCGTAACTTCAAATAAAAACGCAATCGCTGAGATAGCAATGCCCACGCTAAATAAGACAAAAACTACGACGATATTCCCATTCAAACTTATTTCCTTGTTTGGCGCCTTATTGGAATGCGCCAACAATTTAGTCAGATTACCTTTTTTAATTAACTTGGAAACCTCTTCCAAAATGCTAAACCATCTTTCCACAATTCCCAATCCTTTAAATCCTTCAACTCTATTTATTAATTTTACAGGGACCACTCCCTTAAAATAGAACTTAAAGCCTTTGAGAAAATACAATTTTTTATCTATGCTCCCACCCTTTTCATGCAATCGCCTGGCGTGTATTTTTGCCTCTGTGGATTTCAAAACTAGCCCTGTTCCATTGCATTTATCTAAACTTTCAAATAAAAACTTGTTTTCTATTTCTCTGTACCAGTTTACAAACA
>JAANSO010001871.1:0-15229 GCA_036507315.1 Lepidocyrtus fimetarius | reverse complement strand
CATGGTTGTGAGGGAAGGGGCCAATGTGACGCTCCAGTGCGCCGTCACCGGCTTTCCCATTCCTACGGTTACCTGGCAAAGAGAAGACAAAAACAAAATTGCTTACGCAGACCATTTAGGTGAGGAGTGAGAAGGAATGGAATGTCAGCTATTATCGATGTCACAAAAATAGAATTTTAATCATATCATGTCACAATAAGAACACTGCGGGTGATTCCCAAAATAATAATTTTTGCTCTGCTGGAGTTCCGTTTTGATTTTTTCTTTGTATTAAAGTATTTCAGCATGTGGCATAGATTTATTTTGGAATCAATTTAAAGAAAATGTGTTTTCATAAATGAGCATTTCTTTTTAAATCAAATACTACTAATATTTCGCATTTGTTTATGGAGTTTTGTGCAACAAATAGTGCCTTGATTTTAAATACTAAAAAGTAAATAATAACTCAACAATATGAAAAGGAAAAAACATTTTCAGCAGCATGCGTGAATTGAATTTTGGTAGTATTTCTTTAGCCTTTTATGTTTAACGGAAGAGAATTCCTTATAGAAAAACATTGCATTATTTTATGTTTGATTTAAAACGAGTGACATTTAAGCCAAACAATGAATGAACTCGGTTTTATTACAAGGAATAAGTTTCACAAAGAATGTTTTTACGCAGTGGACACGATCGAAGGGGGAATTTTGAACTTGACAAAAGTGAATCGGCTGCACATGGGTGCGTATTTGTGCATTGCCAACAACGGAATTCCGCCAAAAGTGAGCAGAAGAATCCTCATCATCGTTCACTGTGAGCCATTTCAAGTTTATCCTCACAATTTAATGCATTTTGAGAGCTCAATAGAGATATTTTAAGTATTTTTCATTTTGATCTTCAGTCCCACCAATGATTTGGGTTCCAAACCAGTTGGTTGGGGCAATGGAAGGAGACGACGTTGTTCTCGAGTGCCACTCTGAAGCTTATCCCAAGTCGATTAATTACTGGACCAAGCTCAACGGAGATATCATCCTATCCGGTGACTTATGTAAAACATTTACACTAATCATCATTCTAACACTTTCTAAAACAAAACAAATCTTATTTTTTGCATTAACTAGAACTTTAGCGTAATAATATTCAATAGATGGGGTTTTGTTTTGTATTTTCAGCTGTGGATGGATCTCCCGTAGACACCTACACAAGTATGAATAAACAAACATTTTCATTTATTTAATCATTTTGCACTGATCATGCTCGCATCAATTCTAAGATTTGCATTTTCATATTCAAATATTGCAATAGAATTTCCTCAAACCGGTTGAATGTTTACAGATGGTTTTCCTTCTAAATCACCCGTGTTTAAACTTGTGACTAAATTAATTTTTTTGCTTCACAGTTCAATTTTTCCTTATTGAATTATTTCATTTTTGGCATTTGTGCAGCCGCAACCACAAAATCCTACTTCAGTTTTCATATTTCATTTTTTCGAAAGCTCAAAAACAATTTTATTCAACAGAGCCATCCATCAAATACCAAAACACAAAGAGATATTTTTATTCAATTCTTTTATAAATATCATCCATTTTATCCAACATATATCATCCTCGTTATCAGTTTATTCAGAGCCTTGTTCCTTTTCTTTTAAAACCGATTTTTTAGTTGCATATTTCTCACTTTTTCTGTTTTATCATTGTTCAACCCACCAACCCATTCTCTTCTCTCTTGCCTTTGTTATTGCCTTTTTCACTCTGCACTTTTGTTATTTCGTAAATGACTGTTGTTCAACATGACATTTACGAAATACGTGAAGAAAGCCAAAAAGTAAAACTAAATATGAACTACCATCATGCACCCCACATTATCACATAATGCAATAAAGAAAAGGAGAATTTTGTGTTGTTTTTAGCGGGAGAGAAATACGAGCCGGTGCTGGTGGACAACACGTACAAAGTGACGATGCGGCTGACGATTCGCGGGGTGAGCGCTTCCGACTATGGAACATACGTCTGCCTATCCAAAAACTCACTCGGGGAGACTGACGGACAAATTAAACTATATCGTAAGCGCAATTTTTAATAATTCTTTAAAATTTGACATTTTTTCTGTTTCTACTTTTTTGTAAAACATGACAGCATTGATCCCTTCAACAGTGGCTGCCAAAGCAACCACAATCCCTTCCTCCATCATTTCCGGGAGCCCTGAGAAAGGCAGCAAAAGACTTCCTTCATCAAACAAAACTAACAAGGCAAGAGCGGGGAAATCCCATCGAAATCAACAAAACCAACTCGCAGAGTATCCAAACAGATCCCAACAAACTAACTCAGGTAAGTATCCACTCCAAATTTACTTTTTTAATTGGAAATTTAATCCGCTTTATAATCATCCATATTCAATTTCATATTCAGTTCTCAAAACTCCGGAAGATGATGACTCATCTGCAACCAGATCTTCATATCCTAAAAAAATTATTCTAGGAACCTGTCTTACTATTCCTATTTTAATCAAAATTTTAACAATTTTTACTTCAAATAAATCGTAAAGTTAAAATATAATTAAAATAGTTCCTGAAGTTGTCCCAGCGGAAGTAGTGAACACATTTGAGATGAAAAATTACCAAAAACTGAAATTTTATGTATACGTTTGAAATAAAAAACGTACAAGTTTAATGAAATAATTAAACCAGTTTAATTAAGTACGAACCCTTTAATAACCTTATGAAAAAAGCAATATTCCGAAATAACCTGTATTTTATAAGCCTATCCTGCTAATTTATTTAAGGAACTAAAACTGTAACAATGGATGAAGGGTATCAGATTATTCAAGTTTTTAATTAAACAAAAAAGACTTATGAAAATGAAGACGATTGAAGTCGTTATGTAACGTAAAAGCGAATAATAAAAATTAAATACATTTAAAAAATGCACCAAAACTTTTATTTCATGGCAATTTTTTTTATTATGACATTTTGATCTTCGACCTGGCACAAACTGATGCATAATTTAATTATTTCAGGCATGAAAAAAGTGCACCACAAAATGCAAACCTGTTTCCCCGTGAAAGAATCAATCATTTAATGAAACTTCTTGAGTTTCCCTTTCACATTGATTTTTCTTTTAAAATGTTGCCTGGAACTCTGTTATTGAAATCAAGTCATGAAGAAGAATTAAATTTGAGAAAGTGGAATTGCAAAGAAAGTATTCAAAATTAAAAAAGAAACAGGATGGGAATATGCACTCAATAAATCATTCAACCACGAAATAAATTGAGCATTGGCAGCTGGTTCTGGCTTTCCATTACATAAAAAGGAAAGGGCGTGCAGGTTTCTATGCTTTGGTAGCAGAACACCTTGGAGCAAGAAGAGAAAGGGGAACAACGGGACTCTTGTGTGGTTGAGAAAGTAGGTCACAAGCTCATAGGAAGACTCTGTTAGGAATAGCACGAGCTGGGAAAGAAATTGGCAGAACTTCAAGGCCTGCGTGGTCCGGGCCTAAAGAAAGGATTTTCATTGGTTGGGTGAGTAGCGAAGAAAGTTTGCGAAAATAGACTTTCAATGAAAAAGAACGCTTCTAATACCGGAGAAACCGAAGGTAATTTTAAAGCTGAAATTATTTACAAAGAATGATGATTTTGTGATAAAAACTTTGTGTTTTTACTATCTTGAATTATTTATCGCAGGAGTGGATAGGGACCACTTTCGTAAATTATCAAAAGTGTAAAACAGCAAAGTTTCTGGAGAAAGTAGATTTTATCTACAATGTGAACAACTTTAGAAAAGCAATTTTCTTTAAATAATCCCAAAGTTTTAAACAAAAAGTTCACCTTTCTTGTGAAATATTTTATCTTGTGAATGGAATCAGTTTTAAAAACTTATTAGCTCCAATTCCACTTCCGGTGATAACAAATTGGCGGATACTTTTCAGTTAATATTTTAATTGGATTAGTGTAATCAGGCTTAACAATGAAATAAGTTTTATTTAAACACTCCAACCAACTCTCTATCTTTCATAATTGCTTAAATTTTATTTACTAAAAATTTACTAAAATCGTTTACCTAAAAATCTTATTAAAAGAATACAAACGAAAAATTGAGCAAATAAATTGTATTAAAAAGTTGCTTTTAGTACACGCAACAAAGTTTGTATCATCTTAGCCTCCTTTCCATTTTATTTTTTAAACAGTTTTCTTTATGATCAAGAATATCTTGCAAAAGATGAAACCAAATCGGTTTCCTTCTAGTGTAAATATGTTCAGTGTAATAAAACCACAAAACATGACACTTTCTATTTTGATAGTGAGCTTGGTGTTGTTTACAAAAGATATGTCGACTTACAAGTTTTTTATAGCCCACTTCATCCTTCCGACGCTTCACCCTTTCAAAAAAATCTTGTTTACTTTTTTACTTTCTCCATTTTCTCATCTTTTCTAACCAAAGTTCCTTGTTTGCGCAGTTTTGCACACAAAACAACTGAATACGACTTGTTTTTCTCCTTTTCTTGTAAACTCATGTCATTTTGTAAAATATACTTTATTAAATAAATTTTTACGTAATAACATAAAAAACAGTGATTTTGGAATCGCATGATTTTGTACAAGATCACGGAATTGGGCTATTCAAAGACATTGTATTACACTTCAAAATAGTTTTAAAAAATCTGGTAATAAAAGCAACAACAAACATGAATTTACGTAGTTTTATTACGAGATTGCTTTACAGCTGCAATAAACCCCAAAGAACATTATGCTTTCTCCAAAAAACACGTCAAAATCTTGCACGATTGGTTAATGTATCATACTGTAAGAATTTTCGTCGACTGCAACCTCCTTTCCAATAATTTTATAAGCTCATAATATGCAATTATGATTTAGAAAAACACGAAAAATCAAACCATTGAGAAAAAATTGTATTCTTAGGTTAAACAACCTCATTAACGTCCGTAACAAATAGAGCTACTCAAAAAGATGAAAAATGAAGGAAAGAAAGTGCAAGTTCGTACACTTCCTTGTTAGCTTTCAAAGGGTAAATATTTACTGTTTTATCGAACCTTTTATTTTTCAGTTGCGTGAACAACGGTCATTTTTCTCGGTTTGGTAAAAAAGGTTTACTGTAAAAAGCGAAGCTTGTTGTTGAATCTTTCTGAAGTAAGAAATAAAAAAGAATATCCAATCAATAGTGCGACGATGAAGTGTGACAATGAATGGACAAGTTCCAATTTTCTTCGATTTTTACGGCCTTTCCCCCAGAATTGCCTTTTGAGCTCTTAAACAAACAATCTGATTGCATTGCGGAAGAAAATTCTGTTCTTTTGTTTAGCAGTTTTGATTTGATGACCTTTTCAAAAGGTCCGTTTTCACAAAATCCTTTTTACTGAGCACTTTTCAGTCTTGTTTGGTTACGAAAGTTTACGTTAAGCTTTAGAAGGAAAATGTAAAACAAGAAAATGTTTTATTACAAAATTACGCAAAATTTCTTTCAAAAGGTCACGGATGCAGTATTCTTTGCAGACATTTTAGAAATTACAAAAGATGAGCAAAAACTGTAGTTTTGGAGAGTTTCCTATGCAAATTAAATTTGTCTGGGTTGGCTCTTGCTCCAATTTCCCTTTTTACAAGAATTGTGTCGTAGTTTTCTGTTTCCAAAGTATTTGAATAGGGTTATGGTGGTGAAAATAGTTTTTCTCGCACTTTCCTCTTCCAAGTCATCTGCATTAGAGTCACATTTGGAACGACTAGATGAAGAAGGGAGTTCACAACGACATATTACTTAATTCGAAGACCGCTTTTAATTCTGTTACAAAAAGGGAGAATGAACTGGGAAAGAAGAAGAGTTTTAATCCGCGTAATAAATGTCATTCTGTTTGTATCCGGTTTTTACATTACGAAATTATCTCCAACGTGGCTTTGCCAAGAGTAGGCTTGTCATAAAACTGTCCCTGCCTGACATTCCAGTCGCGAACAAATTAGTGGCCAATTATGCTAATTCCCGAGAGAACGGAAAGGAAGCATTTTCAGAAAAAGGCGACTATGGAATTTCAGTTAAAACAGAAAACGCAAGAAATTCCCAGACGAAATTTAAAATAAAAATTTCAGAAATTGCACAACTTTCTTTAGAAAAGCTTCTGTTGTCCACATTGGCCATTATTCTTTGATAAGGAATCTATTTTTGTACATTTTTTACAAATTATGAGAAGATTTGAGGACGGACTGAACAATTGTTAGATTTCGTCATTCTTTTTCCTTGTTTTGTTCATTTTTTAACCAAACCACTTATCTTGTCTGCTCCCTGTCACTCTTCTTCTTCCCTGCACTTTCCTCCTTTCATTTGTCATTTCTTACCGTGCTTTTCTGAAAGATTGGTTGTCCTTTAGGCTTTTTTGCTTGCAAAATATATTGAAAAAACTAGCTTTTTCAAAACAACAAGCATCAAAAGAAAAAACAAAATCAACTGGCTTCGCTCTTAGGAACTTGGTTTTCTCCCGTTTAAAAACTTTTCCTCATTTTTTATTAATTTCTTATCAAAGGAAATGGGTTTTCGTTCAAAAACAAAACAGGAAAAAAAATTACAAGAAAAAGGGTAGCTTTTCCTTTCCTTTTTTTAGCGGTTGATCTCACTCCAGGCAAAACGTATAAAATCGAGATTCAATTCTTGGTTTAGTCATGTTTGTCTAGATTTCAGCAAAATGAAATGATATGACATGTCCTATCTGCTGTTTTAAACTGACAATGCAAGATACCTTGAGGGTACACGAGTTAGATAACCAAATTAGCATGACTTGGGTAGTTTTTAATCCTCTTTCAAGTGGTAATCATTTCAGTTTGGATCTCGGAAAGATAAGCAATAAATTTGCAAGTATTGCTTCCAAATAAGGTACCTGTAGCTTATCAGGGCCATTCAAACGAATAAGTTAATTTGATATATTTGTGCGTGATATCTTTTAAACTACCTTTTTTTATTTATTTTTCCATTTTTAATTTATTTTTTAAGAGAAAAGCTAGAAATTTAGGAATTTTATTTTTCCGAACTCATGCAATGTATTAAATTCATACCTGATCTATTACGTTTTAAGTTACTACCAGAAACCATAGTTAGCAAGACTGCAATTGTAAATTTTGTCAGTTTTAAAATTTAACTCATTTTTTGTTAATTTAAAAGTATATACCATCCTAAATTTGCGGGCTTACATATTTAAAATACAAATGCTAAAATATTAGTATATATTTAAAGGCCAGTGATAGGCTAAAAGTACCTAGTAGGGCGGCAACACTTGCAAATTTTGCGCTAACCTTTCCGAGATCCAAACTAAAATGATTACCACCTGAAAGAGGATTAAAAACTACCCCAGACATGCTAATTTGGTTATCCAACTCATGTACCCTCAGGGTATCTTTCCTTGTGAGAGGTTCTTTCTGGAATTGACATTGTTTTCTTTTTACAGTTTGATAAAAGTGATGAGACAATTTTTAATATCTTTTAGAGATATTTAGCCAAGGGAATATTTTGTGACATCAGTTTTTTATCAAATCATATAGTGAATTTTTACAATATCCGCTATACTTTTAAATATTTGCTGTTTGTGCAATAACTGGAGAAAGGTACAAAGTCAATGAGATTAAATATTTCCTATGAAGATTGATACAGTTTGAAATGAAACAATTTTTGAAAGATTGAAATTCTCTGTGTATTTTTGTAAGACCGTGTTTTCTTAGCTTTTCAGTGAAGTCAGCATTTTCTTTTTTGTAAAGGAATGGATTTCCTGTTTGAAAATGAGAGAAAGTGAAACTCAGAAAAGCATTTCCAGCTGAGTTGATAATTTTGATGAGTGCCTTTCTTCAACCTCCAACTCAAAATAATTTCAATTGAGACTGGCAAAACCTTCAGATATGTTTTTATTCTCAAAATTACAGAAAAATCCGAAGTGGTTTCATCTAAAAAAAATTTCAACTGGCCTTTGACGAATTCCTGGGCAGTATCGATCACGTTTTGTAACAAATTAAAATAACAAGCTAGCCAATTCCTTGGGCATTACCTACATGCAACCGTAATTGCAAAATGAATTGAAAAATGAAAAGGTAGTTAATTCATTTGAAAGTTGAAAAGTGAATGAGCCGTAGCAAATTTCGGTTAATTATTCATAGATCGGTCCACAGAGTTGGTCACGAGGGACAAGAGTTCGTTAAACAAGTTATTCTCTGCACTGCGCTGGCATTAAAATAATTTTTGACCTTACAGTGGAGCAGTTGTTTGTTCAGCTAAAATAGCACAGAAAGCTTTTTTTGTGCAAAATAATTCGTAAAATTGAGTCATTCTCTGAATGCCTACGTTTGAATGTGTGGAAACATGAGTGAGAGAAAATGAGATTTTTATTAGTTTTCTCTGTGTCAATGTCATTGGAAGGGCGGAATGGTGGCAAGGAAATGAAATCAAATAGAATGGGAGTGAATGTGATGGGAAAAGGAGACGTGAAACTGAAGCCACTTTAGTGCTCTATTTGACAGATTTGAGATAGGCTTAGAGATTCCAGTCATAAAAAATGACGCAATAATTCAATATCGATTGTCTTTTTCAGTCTGTTTCTCGCTGCAAAAATCATTGTGCTTCAGATAGCAAATTTAAGAATATAATTGATTCAGACATAAATTTGACAAGAAAGCGTAAGTTGATCTACTTGATTGTTTATTTTTACTCAAAGATAGGTACTAGAAGTGGAAAAATCTAAAATTTAACTTTTTTCAACTTTGGCGCTTACGTGAAATTTATTAAAATTGTGATTGGAAATATAAAAAGATCTCATCTTCCTTGTCATTGCAGTTGTAAGAATACTTTAAATTTAAATCCTAGTTTTTACAAAAACGCAATTAAATGACGAATGAAGTCGAACTACTGACTTAATTTCTATTATTTCCTTTTAAAGCCGTAAAGTTTGCTTGAAACATGCGGAATATTGTGGAACGTCATTTTTAACAGGAAAAGGCAAAATAATTACGCAATCTTGTCACTCTCAGTTTTCCTCTGCTTGATTTGGAATGATGTCATGTATATACAAATTAAATTAGCTTTCCCTCCTTTTCTTTCCTTTGACTGGAGGGAGTGCACTTTAAGCGATGGAGTGATGAATCTGCTCGTCCGCAGCACTAAATTATGAATGGAGGAAAAGGCTGAAATAAAAAGAAATGGGAAGAAGGTGAATGCGATTCAAAGAAAACCTCAATTTGGTCTTGCTTTTGTGACTTTGTGGGGAAATTTAACCGAGGAAGATGAATGTACATGGACCGCATGGAAGGTGAGGAACTTTCCTTCGAAGAATAATTCATTTTGATTTAAAGGTCAACAAGTTCAGTGTCTTATTCCGGCCCCAAAATATTGATCTTATTTAATAGTGAATTGGAATGAGCATGATCCTGTGAAAGTTAAGGAAAAAGCAAACTTTTATGGCATTAAAATAAATGACGTTTGTGGTGTGAATGGGTCAACATGATCAAGTCTGCTTTCAAAATGGAGTCGATGACAATTGAGACAGTGGAATAATCATTATTTTTCCTTGTTTGCTCTCTTTCCTGAAAAAGATGAAGATGGGATGGAAAGACAATTCTCATTTTTATTTATTACCTCCCATCAACATCCTCGAGAATTGGAATTGTTCTCATTCTTTCTTTCTTTTAGATCTTCACAGGGAAAACGTGTTTCTGGGAGAAGGTGATAATTTTAAAAGGGAAGGCAATCAATGCGTACTGCAAATACTTACTTCTTTAACCATCTTGTCAACTCGTTTTCTTTATTAAGCAAAATATTTTCTCAGGCTTCTCTGGTCCATCTGTCCATTTCCGGAATTTTGCTGGACAAGGAAATATA
The DNA here is from genome assembly GCA_036507315.1 of Lepidocyrtus fimetarius. NCBI lineage: Eukaryota > Metazoa > Arthropoda > Collembola > Entomobryomorpha > Entomobryidae > Lepidocyrtus > Lepidocyrtus fimetarius. Next base: position 5,400 of record JAANSO010001871.1, on the reverse strand, counting down.
CTGCTTTTTTGCTTAAAACGTACCCGAAGTTTTTTCTGTGTAAAAATCAACAAAATTCAAAATTTGTAATATTTTATTTAACTTTTCTGGAAAATTTATTTTTTAATCTTAGCCCAATTTTAAATGAAATATGAAACCATCCCGGGAAACAAATCTTAAATCGAATTAGTTTCGGTAATTAAGCAAAGCCTTGTAAATCTTTTTATTTTTATGCAAAGCCAGAGAAACCCCAATTCTACTTTTGATTTACTGCTTTCCTCGTAGTAACTCCATTTCTCTGAAATTAATGAGCTCAAAAATACCTCCACGGTTCATATCTTCATGATAATACCGAGTCGTTGATATTAAACATCTCAGTATCAGGCCGAAGTGGATTATTTTCACAAAGCGTAAACAAAACCTAAAATCTAAGGTTTCATAAGAACTCAAGAGAAAACAAAGACTGCACAACAATGACTGCAATAAAGCGAGAACCTTTCACAAAATATTAGCATCGTTGCGTTACAAGGGAAAATTTTACGAGCCGTTTCCAGTACATAAAATGAAAAAACTCCGATTTCTGCTAAAAAATAAGAATTTTTCATCTCTTTCGCTGTATCTGTTTCAACATCGAATCCTTACAAGGTTTGCTCATGGAAGGTTTATTATTACGAGATCGTTATTGTTATTAGCGAATTGTGCTTCTTAATTTGCAATTTGGAAGAGATATTCAGTTTCTTGGGTTTAAAAAATAACTTGAAATTACTAAAACAGAGTACATCAGTTTTATATTTTTATGTAGTCAAATTTACGACGCTAATTCAATTTTTTTTAATAAGAAGGAACAATACATGTGTAGGTAATAAAGGAGAAAGATACAGAAATAAAATAAAATATAGCAAAAGTGAAAGAAGTTAGAAATAAAAGAAACAACTGCATTTTTACAAAAGTTTAAAAAGAATTTATTAGACCGTTTAAAAATGCAAAACGGGTGATTTATTCTTAAAGCCTTTAACAAGTCAGAACTTGATAAAACTTTTTAAGGTATTCCTTTGCCAACACTGCACAAATACGCATTCATGTGAAGTCAACTTACCTTTTTCAAGTTCACGAATGCTCCGTGTCCACTACATTAGCAAAGAATTAGAAACATTTTCCTCTTCAAAAGTTACAAAACTGCAGCTGCATTGTTTGGCTAAAATGTCACTGTTTTCTCCAGTCAAGTGTGAAATGCATTTTTATTTTCTCTCCATAAAACGCAAAGGTAAAATTAAAGCTCCAGTTTTAATAATGTAACTGTAGGATGCAATTCCTTACCCGAATTCTTCAAATTTTTGTGTGGCGCAGCACACTTTATAGCATTCATATGGGATATGGGACTTGAAAGTGAAAGTATTCAATTTAACAACTGAAAAGGAAGAATAATCCGGCATTGACAATAAAAATGATAGCCTATTTATACAATCTATTCGTTTTAAATTCCTGACTTTCCGTCGCGTGCTGTGCAAATAAAATCAAAATGAACTTCCAACTGTGCGCAAATTAATATGGTGGGAAGCTCCTGGGGTATTCCTATCAATGCAACATCACATGATGAAAAGTTATTTGGAGACATCGCGAAAACTATTCCAGAGGGAATTCATGGGAGGGAACTCTCTGTATCTTCATTTGGTTGATTTTTTTTAATACGGTTTCGTTGAATCCTGAGGGCGAATGAAATGAAAAGTAAAAACCCTTGTAAATTTGTACAAATTGCTTCTTTTCCAAGCCCAAATTTTTGCATGGTTAAATGATTTTTCAAGTTTCATCTGTGTTTTCATTTTTATCTTAATTTTGAATGTTCTCCCTACTTTTAATGCCACTTTCTTTTCCGATTCAATTCTATAATCTTTCTCCATGACTTGATTTCAATAAAGGATAACTTATGGATTCATCTGTTCAGAAAGTCTTAAAGAATCAATGAAACCTGCAACGAGTGATGAAGCCTGAGCAGTTTTCATTGCACTGATTCGTTTATTCATGTGGAGACAGGTTTGCACTCTGCCTTTTCCCATGCCTGAAATAAATTAATTACGTAACCGATTGTGCTTTTTCGAAGTTACTTGTTTTTTTAATAAAGATTTATTATTTTATTATTCTTTTCAATTTCCACAATTTTAATCGTCTTCATTTTTATAAGTCTTTTTTGTTTAATAAAAAACTTAATCTGATATACCCTTCATCCATTCTATAAATTTTTGTTTCTTACCTAAATTAGCAGGAAAGGCTTAAAACACATTTGGAACATTTCCTTTTGATAGGTTTTTAAAGGTTTTGTACTTAATTGCTAATTAAACTCCTTGATTAGAATAAACTTGTACATTGATTATTTCAAAAGTATACATAAAATTTCAGCTTTTATATTTTGCATCTACTTAGGAACAAATTGTGTTGACTAACCGTAGGATTACTCCAGTCATTTTGTTTCTAAATTTATTTTAACTTTACGATTTATTTAAACTAAAAATTGTTAAAATTTTGATTAAAATAGGAATAGTAAAGCAGGTTCCTAGAATAAATTTTTTGGGATATGAAGATTTGCTTGCAGATGAGTCATAATCTTCCGGAGTTTTGAGAACTGAATATGAAATTGAATATGGATGATTATAAACCGGATTGAATTCCCAATTAAAAAAGTAAATTTGGAGTGGATACTTACCTGAGTTAGTTTGTTGAGATCTGTTTGGATATTCTGCGAGTTGGGTTTGTTGATTTCGATGGGACTTTCCCGCTTTCAGCTTGTTAGTTTTGTTTGATGATGGGAAATGAAGTCTTTTGCCGGATTTCTCAGGGCTCCCGGAAATGATGGAGGAAGGGACTGTGGTTGCTTTGGCTGCCACTGTTGATGGGATCAATGCTGTCATGTTTTACAATAAAGTAGAAACAAAAAATGAAAAAAAACATAATTTTAAAAAGAATACTAATGCTTAAATTTGTGATGTCATGATGAAAACAAAATATTTTAGAACAATTGCGCTTACGATATAGTTTAATCTGTCCGTCAGTCTCCCCGAGCGAGTTTTTAGATAGGCAGACGTAGGTTCCGTAGTCGGAAGCGCTTACCCCGCGAATCGTCAGCCGCATCGTTACTTTGTAAGTATTATCCACTAGGACCGGCTCATATTTTTCTCCTGCTACAAATAACATAATCGTTTCATAAATAAAAGGAAAAGAAGTTTCATTAAAATATTTTGTAGAAACAAATGCAGTGGACGATGTCTTGTCAATGAAAGTATCCGTAAAATAATATTTCCTTCCCTTTTATCTTCATTACATTACGTGATAATGGAGAGTGCATGATAGTATTTCATATCTATTTCTATTTTTTTGCTTTCTCCACTTGTTTCCAAAATGTCATGTTGAAGCGCGCTCAAGTAGAGAGTGAAAAATGGAAATAATAAAGGCAAGAGGGAAGAGAATGAGTGGGTGGGTTGAGCAGTGAGAAAATATAAAGAAAAGTGAGAAAAATGCAGACAAAAATGCATTTCCCTTTAAAAGCAAGTGAACAATGCTCTGAATAAACTGATGATTATGTATGTTGGATAAAATGGATATTTATAAAAGAATAAAAACATCTCCTTTTGTGTGTTGGTATTTGATGGATAGCTTGAATAAAATTGTTTTTGAGCTTTGGAAAGAAATGAAATATGAAAACGGGGGTAAGATTTTGTGGTTGTTTCACAAACGCCAAAATGAAAATATTTCAATAAAGAAAAATTGCATTGTGAAGCAAAAAATAATTTAATTTAGTCGCAAGTTTAAACACGGATGATTTAGAGGAAAAACCATCTGTCAACATTCAACCGGTTTGAAGAAAATTTTATTTCAATAAAGATGAAAACGACTAATCTTAGAATTGATGGGTGCATGATTAGTGGAAAATATAACTACGGCTGGAAATTGACAAAAAAGTAAAAACTTAAAATTTCCCAGGATTCAAGGTTAATTTATAATTTTTTGGCCATTCAATTATTTTAATTTTGAGCGGCTTCATATCCAACTACCAGTTGTGCTAATTGATTAACTGTTTTTCAAATAATACAATCTTATGATTATGCAATGATACTACAATTAACATATTTGATTTTTAAATTTCTTACCCGTGTAGCTGTCGACAGGAGATCCATCCACAGCTGAAAGCACATAAAAATCCCATCCATTGACTATTATTATGCGCAATTAATACAAAACATGGAATGTGTCATGGAATGTAAATCATTTATTTACATAAATCACCGGATAGAATGATATCTCCGTTGAGTTTGGTCCAGTAATTAATCGACTTTGGATAAGCTTCAGAGTGGCACTCGAGAGCAACGTCGTCTCCTTCCATTGCCCCCACCAACTGGTTTGGAACCCAAATCATTGGCGGGACTGAAAATTAAAATGAAAAATACTTAAAATATCTCTATTATCTGAAGTTTTGAGAATGCATTAAATTGCGAGGATAAACTATAAACGCTCACAGTGAACGATGATGAGAATTCTTCTGCTCACTTTTGGCGGAATCCCGTTATTAGCAATGCACAAATACGCACCCATGTGCAGCCGATTCACTTTTGTCAAGTTCAAGATTCCCCCTTCGATCGTGTCCACTGTGCAAAAATCCAGAAACATTTTTGGAGAAACTTATTTAATGTAATAAAACCGGGTTCAGTCATTCTTTTACTGAAATGTCACTAGTCTTAAATCATGCATCAAATTATGTAATGGGGTTTTCTCTATAGGGAAACATTCGCCGTTAAACGTAGAAGGTAAAAAACAACATTGAATTCATTTCAAGCATAATGAAAAATGCTTTTTCAATTAATTTTGTTGATTAAGGTATTCTTTTTATTTTTATATAATAAAATCAAGGCACAACTTACGGGACTAAACTTCATAAACAACTGCTAAATATTAGAAATTATCAATTGATTAAAGTATTTGATTTAAAAAGGATGCTCATTTATAAAATAACTTTCTTTAAATTGATTCCAAAATAATTCTATGCCCCATGCTGAAATACTTGAATACAAAGATAAAATCAAAACGGAACTCCAGCAGAGCAAAAATTATTTTAGCGGGAATCTCCTGGGGTGTTTCTAATGTGACATGGCATGATTAAAATGTTATTTCGTGACATCAATAAAAACATTCTTTTCCTTTTCATTCTTCACCTAAATGGTCTGCATAAGCAATTTTGTTTTTGTCTTCTCTTTGCCAGGTAACCGTGGGAATGGGGAAGCCGGTGACGGCGCACTGGAGCGTCACATTGGCCCCTTCCCTCACAACCATGTCGGTGCTGGTGGGATAGTCGAGGATGTCTGGAGGGACGACCACTTGGAGGTAGCCGTTTTGGCTCATCATCGGATCCGTGTTGATCTGGCACATGTAGAAGCC
>JAANSO010001870.1:0-15231 GCA_036507315.1 Lepidocyrtus fimetarius | reverse complement strand
TACGTAAACTCTCCATAATATTTACGGATGTATATAGCTCTTTCTTTCGTACGTAATGGGAAGCACATTAAACATTTTTTCTACATTTTGTATGTACCTAATCATACTTTTAAAAGTTTCACTAGTGATATAAATGCTTGCCAGTCCATTTAAAAAGAAAAGAAGATTTTATCTTTTCTGCTTCAATTTCAAAAGTAAATTCAGTTAGCTATCAATAAAAAAATTCATTCACTGCAATTCAATAAGCCTAAGAAAATTCAGAATTGTATAATTTTCTATTCGATAGGATAGGTAAATTATAAACCGGAAGCTTTGGATCTAAAGTTTTTGCGATATTGAGAATCAATATTGCATTTGTTCGTTTCAAGGCATCTAATAATACAACGCTTGAAGGTATCAATACCGATCACTATTCAAAAAATTAAATTCAGCACTATTTTCGAATGTACCTAAGTTAATACGAAGACGATAGTTTCATAATCTTATACTACACGTTTTACGTTTACTTAAATTAATGCAACAGCGTAGTACAGAAGAATATAATAGATGATGGATCATCAAGATTGAAATCCCAAAGCGTTTAACAGTTTGTTTTTCAGACCACTTGCTCGTTGTGATTCGGATCCATCTCCTGCTCCCATTGTGGTTCTCTGTACACTGAAACTTTGGTCTGATGAAAGTTTCCCTAATGACGCCAACGACTGTAATTTCAAATCAATTCCATTTTCAAATTCAAGCTAAGGTTTGAAAAATATCACCACATTCGTATTCTTTTAAATTTTCTTGTTAACTCGATCCTACACATTTTCCTAGCTACAATTGATTATACAATTGTTAGGGAATATGTATCTTAATCAATCTAGAATTAATATTTGCTATTTTGTCTCTTATTTGAGACTTTTTCGCAGTGAAATCTAAAAATATTTAGCATTTTATTATGTCACTCCAACGGAACAAATCACGCCCTAAATTTGGTAAACCTGACTAGGCGTTATTTTGCATTTTATAACAGCATAATAATTTTTCATGTTTTAAATTTTGCTTATGCAATCAAAAAATCTATATCTTATGGCTTCCATATTCTTGGTTACTCTTGATGGATAAACATTTGCAATTGCAACTTGATGTTAGCTGATGGGTGCATTTAAAACTGTTTAAATAGCTTAAATTAAATAATGCTTACTTATAATAAATTAATTAATAAAAAATAATCGTGAAGATTAACTTGAATACATAAATCATGATCTTTGATATGAGTACTATATAGACGATGACATATTTTATATGGTTAGCGTGAAGTGAAAAGTAGTGTCTACAATTTTGTGAATTTTGTTACTAAAAGTAAAAAATTGTTCGATAACTATCGACGTTCATGCAAAAGCGAATTGATTGCAAGAACTTTAGAAATTATTGTTTTACTAAAACATGACATGGGTCATCTGTTAATAATAATAATATTCATTAGGTACAATATAAAGATTAAGCTTTAGGTTAAAAATAAAAAAAGCTCTACATAGTTTAAATTTTTTTGCGCAATTACAAACTAAAACGGGAATATATAAGAGCTAATGAATAAATGTAAAATGTGAAACAATTATGTGGTTACTCAAGACCACGACTAAAAGCTTTACTAAAGTCAACTAATAATTATAACTAAAGAGAGAAATTGACTACATAATTTTATAGAAAAGTAATGAATGAGATACAGACTACAATTACAAAAAAGGCTTACGAAGCATTATTAAGTTTAAGACCTTACCTCGTCTCCAGCATCATTTTGACAGGAATCCAAAGACTCCCTAGAACCACGACGACTACGATCCCGAGAAGTTTGTGCCGGCAAACTCCTACGTTTCTCTTGAGGAGTGAGCATACCTCCTGCCTCTGCACCAAGAATCTGGGCCATTTTTGCTTGCTTAATTACATCAAGCGCCTAGTAATATAATCAAATATATAGATACGCCATAAACGAACACATACAGCGCTTTATAAAACTGTCATGCAGCAAACACTTCATGCATAATATATAAACACAATAATAGTCTATATATAATTAGGTAGTAGTATCCTTCCGTCAGTGTGCGATGCTGGAAGAACGCTAAAAACTCTGATAAGGATTATATGCGCCTGACATTTAACGTTTTGAATTTCTCAATTCGTTTAAAAGCCGATAGTGCCACTAAATATAAATAAAAGATGGCCTTACCTCTTTTCTCGAGCGCATTGCACATTCTTCAACTGTTTCCGCCGCTTCGTATTTGCCTTGTCTTCTGTATAGAAATCCTAAATTCTTTAAGGTTGTGGTAACAGTTGGGGAATCAACCTTTGCAGTTTTATGCCAGGCACCGTAGTCTGCGTTCTCCTTATTCTTCAACTTATTCTCTTCTCGCTCTTCCGCAACTTGCCAAATGGGTTTGTTATCGCCTTTAGTAGGAAATTAAAATGCATTGGAAAACCAAAAATTACTCTAAAATCCAGTCTGGCATTAAATATTTTTTATCAATTTAGTATATTTATTATAGTACCATCGATTGCGCCATATTCTCTTTCATGTGCCCTTGTTAGTACTTGTTTGTAAAGTATTTCTAGCCTCCTTGTACTTTCCTTGTTTCAGGTAGCATGAAGCCAGATTATTTTTGGTCTTTGCAACATTTGGGTCATCAGGTCCAAGTTTTGACTCATAAATATCTAGTGCTCTTCTATAGTACCTTTCCACCTCCTCATACTTACCCTACAAAAAGTAATAAATGAATTATTTACTGTGTAGTTATTCAATTTTTCATATTTGCCAATTTCTGAACTTTATATTCTTAAATTGTATCAACTTCAATATAACATTATTATTACCTGGTTTTGACAAAGTAAGGCTAAGTTATTGAGTTGTTTGGCTACATCTCGGATGATCTTTTCCCAGTACTTTCTCACGTATTTCTAGGGCTCGCTTACATAGGGGTTCGGCATCTTTGTATTTTCCTCGTTTACCATACAGGACAGCTAAATTATTCAGAGTTGCAGCGACCTAAACATGGTACAATTAACAAAAAGAAATGATGTTAGTAAAATGCGCATAGAAGTTATATTTAAAAACTGAAACGGAAGTACTCAAAATCAAAAAAGCATTAGGACTAATATAGAAAAATTCTCACCGCGGGATGATTTTCGCCCAAGGTTTTCTCTCTGATAGCCAAAGCATCATTCAATAGTTTTGCTGCTTCCTTATACTTATTTTGATCTCTGTGGATTGATACAAAGTATTTGATTACATTAGCGGAGGCAATAATGTTTTAGGATACGATGCAAAAAATGATAATATTGTATTGTACCTATAAACGAGGGCAAGAATATTGAGCATTGTCGCCACATCAGGATGATCTCGTCCTGATGTTCTTTCCAAATCTTCCAGAGCTTGCTTGCAAAGAGGAACTGCTACTTCATACCTGCCCTGGGAAGCATACTGAATAACTAAATTGTGGAGTGTACGTAGTCTGGCAGGTATTTCGTACTGATCTCGTCCTGACGTTCTTTCCAAATCTTCCAGAGCTTGCTTGCAAAGAGGAACTGCTACTTCATACCTGCCCTGGGAAGCATACTGAATAACTAAATTGTGGAGTGTACGTAGTCTGGCAGGTATTTCGTATCCTGCGCTAGCCTGTTGTACAAACTGACTTGGTGGTGTAGGAGATGCTGTAATTGTAAAAATGAAAAATAAATTGTCAAAACTAATATACGAATTCAATTTCTTAAAATGTAAGTTATATAAAATTGCATACCTCTTTCCTCTGTATCCTCATCTGGAAATAAGTCCATAACAGGATCTGCTTCGGATTTATTTTCCGACCGTGTTGATGTTTCCATACTACTTTCTTCATTCTATTAATAAACAAGATTTTTATTACTGTACAATTATACTCGAAGCGCACTAGTAAGTGAATTCCTAACATATAAAGTTAATTGTAAGATTACCTGAGACTCTGAATCATATTTCTTCAAGGAATTAAAAAATTCAAGTTGTTTCTTCTCCTCCTCTAATTGTGCAACCAATTGTTCTGAAGCCTGTAGTCTTTGTTGTGTAGTAGCAAGTTCATCCCTAAGCCAGGCGTTTTCTTGACATAACCTTTTTACTTGAGTTCGTAGCTTTTGTTTCTCGGCTTCCGTAATTTGCATGTGTGTAGCAAGCGCAACCATAACCTAATAATAATGAAATTGCAACATTAATTCTCATTCTGATAGAGAGAGCCAACGAAACTACCAACAAGAAGACAAAACAATGTTCTTCATAGGATTACCTTTGCTTCTTCTATTCCAATATCAATCATTTCGAGGGATTTATGAAGAATTTCTGATTTTTCACTTATTAAGGGCACGTCTCCATTTGACTCCTGTGACACGGCTTTAAGGCTAGACTCCAACGCCTGTAGACCTCCATGATGCTCTAGTTTCAAAGACTCAAGTCCAGTAATCACCGTTTTGGTGCTACTCACAATCTCGTCCTGCGTTAATTGCGTCATGTTGGCTACTGTTCAAAATCTGAAAGTCAAATAACAGCATTTAAAATTCCAGTACCATACATCTAATTTCTCTAACGATGAGAAATATCATGATGTGTTAGCTAGATTTATATACCAATGAAGACAACCCTGAATTATTTAATTATGCTGGACTTATTTATTTCAGTTTTTAAGAAACACAAAAAGTTCATAAACAAACCTGGAAATTCTAAGCCGTTAAAAACTCATTTCCTTCTTGCAAGAATGCTTACACATATTTACTTGCACTTATAAAATACTTATCATCCACCTGGATAATATCTCCAGAAACTTTTCCGCGTATATATTTAAATGTCAAGGACATTTACCTTGATTATCAAGACGTATTTTCATTCATTTGGAACATTGGAACACATCATATTTTAAACAAACAATTATTATTACGATTTAAATAAAAGTTCCATCAGACTTTTGAAAAGCTTTTAATAATAAATTACAGTTGTAGTTGGAAACACTAGAGAGAATAGGAGCAGCCCTGTTTTTACTTTGTAAACTAGAATAGAGGAAGAGAAAGCTTTCCCCATCCAACACACCGCCTATCCAATTCTGACATATCTGTCGCGTCCACCAAATTTAGTAGCAAGGAAAAGTATGGGAAAGAAAATCGATCAAGGGAGAGACTTTTATTGCAACTGCGCACCACAAAACCCCAAATAAAATAGTCTGGCATCGACATGTACAAAAAAACCTTCCAGAATTTTGCATTGGAAATCGGCTTAATAAAAATGCATACCGTGAAGCTTGTGCTTTCTCCACAACAGGATAAACTGGAGAGAACCGCCACTTTTTATATTGGAAACATGAAGAAGGACATTTAACTGTGAGATATGGAACATTTGGCATTGGCTTTTGGACCTATAATTAAAGACAAACTTCAGCCCTAATTTCATGCAACACTAGCTAATGTCGCATGCTTTTTAACGGACTTTAATTTAACTAATGGCCTGTTAATAACAAATGCAATGATTAATATCTGAAGGCGGAACTCAGGTTTAACTCTGAATGCTCCTGAAGTAAGTTTAACCTTTAGTTCCAAACACCTTTCCAATTTAAAAACTGTTTTAAAGTCTTAAGAGTTAAACCAGACACTTTAAAAGCCTTAGTTAAGATCATTTATATGACTTAACTGCAAAATTCAAGGTATATTTTTGCAGATGCACTTCATTTCATTACCGTTTATAAATATTCATGAAGACATTAACTTATCTAATGATCTTCGCTTTGGACAACAACTAATTCAGGCGACCTAGTCATGCACCAACAATTAAAGTTATTTACTTAATGGTTGAATAAATAAAAAATTAAGTAAAACAAGGACTTTATTGCCTACGCATGACATCACATCACACGTACATGACGAGAACCCTAATTTAATTATGCAAAAACTTCTGATTACGAACTATCAGCTGTTAATTTTATTAATAATTAGTTAAAACAAAAATTTAACTTACAAAAGCGCATAGATTCCTTTTAAAATCAACGATGTTCCTCCAAATAGGCACTAAAATTTTTATTCACGATTACATTTAAACACTGCAAAACTCATTTAAAATCTCTAATTCAAGTAATTTTAAAAATTAAAGCATGATATTTAATTTTTATTTTCGTGTTCGCTATTTCCCTTCACATCTGTCTCCTCTCCGTCCCTGTACTTTTTACNAAACTCATTTAAAATCTCTAATTCAAGTAATTTTAAAAATTAAAGCATGATATTTAATTTTTATTTTCGTGTTCGCTATTTCCCTTCACATCTGTCTCCTCTCCGTCCCTGTACTTTTTACTCCAAGACAGACACACTCGGATTAAAATTACTGATTACGCAATAGTTTAACTTTCCATTCTTTTTAAAAACTTTTTAAATTCAATTTTATTGTCTGTTAATTAAAAGGGATGTCAATCAGAGCACTTTCACCAATCCCACAAGATTGATTATCACCTCTGCGGATTATCTACTATTAGGTAATTGTTCTAAGCTTCATTGTGTTTTCTTATTGTGGAAAAAATGATTAAAATTGCGTGATTTAGAAATGATGAGGAGAAATTGCAACTTACAACACATCACAGGGAAATACTAGCATAGTATTTTAACAGTTGAGTCAGATTTTTTTAACATTATCTCTATTTGTGTAGATTTGTGCAATATCACGCATAATATTCCTCTTATTCCTCTTTTATTCCATTGAATAGAAGAGCTCTAGACATTATGCCTTCATAATAGCTTCATATCTATGCATGAAAATTGAATAGGGAAGGATATATGAATAGATGTGAATAGATATCATATATCGCAAAGTATGAAGCATAAGATTAGTTTTTAGGTATATAAACCATGTAGCAGTATTATGAGTCCTGTGAACCTCTTTTGTACTTCGCAACTCAAATTGTCCAATTTCATGTTCATAATGACTTTCATCATCACAGGTTTATACCATCATCAATTAATTGCTTGGTTTATGTAATGTAAAGTAAACAGCGTATGATGTATACAAAGTTTGAAGTTTATAAACTGTGCAGTAGACTTTGAAATCTACTTCCTCTGTTTTAAAACTAAGGAAAGTCTGTACAAAAACTTTGTAATACTTTGTTCAAGTAAATCGCATCATTTCCCCCTTTGTGAGCTGCTTTTGAGGTTTTCATGTAAAAGATGTAGTTTTCTTGTCTATTGCACATAGGCAAGATTTTGCTAAATTGTATAAAACTTTAAACCGTAAAAGCTTTGTAATACTTTGTTCAAGTAAATCGCATCATTTCCCCTTTTGTGAGCTGCTTTTGGGGTTTTCATGTAAAAGATGTAGTTTTCTTGTCTATTGCACACAGGCAATATTTTGCTAAATTGTATAAAACTTTAAACCGTTATTGTTGAAGAAAATGTTCAAAGCGTTGATGAATACGGTTAAAATGCTTTCTTTATCATTTATGTTGCGTAGTCCCTGCAATTTTAATTTAAACTAGAGCATGTGAATATGCTTTAGTCTTTTCAAATGTTTATTACAGAGTAGAAGAGAAAGAGGCCGCTGGTCATCATCATCTTAATCAATCCGTTATGAATCTGTAGGTAATGAAGATGAATTCATCACGCTGCTCCACACTGCAGTTCGCCATAGTATGAAATTTGACTTTGTTTTCAGCACCTCCAAACAATTTTACATGTATTGCATAATGCATAATCTGAAAGTTCACAATCTGTTCGGCTGTCAGTCATGCAATTGTCTAAATTAGGTTTATGGCGATGACTCATCTGGATGAGATTATGTCCTTGATTTTTCTGTTTGTAGTATTATTTTTGCGTGTTATTAATGCATGATCACAATGAGAATAACACCTCCGGAAGATAAATCTTCATTAACCTGAATGAACTCAAACACTAAATTAATGCGACATCAAGGAAAATTAATACATACCTATTATAGGTAGATATTCAGTATGGAAACGATGAATAGAGGTTCTAATTTCCAATAAATTTATTTGGAGAATTATTTTCCCTGTTTTAGGCTGGGTCCTAATTCCATATTACCAATATAAAAATGAGGTTGGCGAAATATGATCTAAATTGGTTTAATTTTTTTTGCAAATTCTGAATAAATAACCGTACTCCAGGATCGTTGTTTTATTGCATCATTTGCTTTATTATAATAACTTGACAATCAAAATAACATGGCTTCACATACAACTATTACAATTTTGAATAACATTGTAAACATTTAACGTTGCATTATCATAAAGTTAGTAATTTTTGTTGGACTTAACTAACAATGAATCATTAAAATAAAGGAAAGTATGGAATCTACAAAGTTCAAGAATATTTCCCGAAAATTTTGAATCTTTAGTTTTTAATTTATCTTACAAATTTTTAGTATACATTAAGAAAGCACGCAACAACTTAGACTTTGGAAAAATACATTCACAGCAAATGTAAACTCTATTAAATTTTAAATTAAGGCTTGACATTAAATTAAATTTGTTAAAAGTTATTTTAAAAAAATATTTACATGATAACTTCTATTATCTACATTCCTCAAAAATAAAATTATGGAATTGCTTCTCTGACCTTTAAAATTTCCAAAATCCTAAGGACCTGAGAAAGAAAGGCTAAAGTAAGCTTTCGCGAATTTTATTTCGAGTTAATTGATTGGCTGAAACGCATAAATTCTGGCAACCCTTACGAGTTGGAGCAGATTTTGTAAAATAATATGTGCTTAACTAAATAATTTCATATACGTATGTAAAATTATTTATGTGCAAACTACTATATAAACACCAGTCCATGTTAAATATACATTAATGTTCAATCATTTTAAGTAAAATGACCGACATTAGAAAAGGAAGTCAAGAAGGAAGTCAAACAAGGAAATAAAATGTTATAAAATTAAGCTGGACAGAGCAACGAAAGAAGTCGAGAGATGACATTTGCCATTTTAAGTTATGCTAAATCCTAACAGGCTTCCTTTGATATGTGTATTAATTTAGGATGATAAGTAACACTTTATATTGATCAAGTTCATTTGTATAACATGGCACTCCAACAAAAGTTCACTAAATCTTAAATTACGATAAAGCAGACTTACATTAGAAAAAATATTGCTTATAATTATAGTTTTTTGTTTAAAAAAGGAAAAAACTTTGTGACCATATTTTTGTTAAGTAGAATTACACGCATAATATTTCTACAAATAAATTGCAACATTCCCAGCAAATTTCTTATTAAACACTATGAAATCCTACAAAATTACAGAATTAAGCTATCTAGTGTTTTGTGAGTTATTGCAATTAACTAAAAGCTCAAACTTTCATTCATATTGGAATGGTTTTCTAAATAAGATTATTTGCAAATTACAATTAAAATGTACACTATGAAACGCTAAATACAAACGTTTGGACGGAAAGATTGTAATAAGGCATATTTGTTTTTACGATGGCTGAACCATTTCTTTCAGTAATATGGTGTTGGACTATTAAATACAACTATATTAAAATTACGAAGAAAATCTTTATATTTTACAATTATTATTATCAAACAAATAAAATTTACAAAAGTTCTTGTACTGGCTTTTATTACTAGACACAAAACTCATGATCTTCAATAATAGCTTAACATAAAAGACCCCTCAATGTTTGCAATATTTGACAGAGTTTCATAAAGTTTTTGTTCATATTTCTGTTTAGTCAGTCGGAAGTGATTTGATCGAGTGAATTAATATTTCTCAAGTCGTATCTAATATATCTCTACCTAATTGTTAAATTGTTCATTGAGCACTCATTGTATCTTTTAAAATAGCTAAATCTAGTAAATTGTTATCAGTAAAGTATGTACAACTAACATGGAAATTTTTATTGCTAATTTCAATGACGCCTCCAAACACTTAAAAGGTATTTATTGCTTGTTACACGATATAATTTCTGCATTTGCACGTTATCCAGCCTTTCCATTCTTACTTCCTTCTTATGTTAGCATAAAGATTAGTAAGATAGTTAATTAGGTATACAATAGTTTTAAATTGTACTGATATTTTCCTACAAAGTTAGTTCTAGTTTGCTACATTAAATAACTAGTTATATACAGGGATTGAATGTCGTTACGCAATGGTGAAGCGTAAAACTCAATTCATGTCTGTTTTCCTCAGCATTCGTTATTGCGTTGATTTCAAACTTGGAAGATTATTGCTGTTTTCAGTTCTTCTAGTAATACTGCAATAAATTTAGCTTGGGTTAAACAATATGATTTGAGTCTCTTTGCTTTCAAAATTAAACTAAATAAACTAATTATCCTATATTTTTGCATATCTACAGCTCATTGGTACATTTTCCTGCTTTCAAAATAACACCAGGACGGTGAATTTATGTATTTAAACAATGATGCAAGCAATATTCATTTGAAAATTTTCTAATCATGACTCTATGTTGAAAAATAATGTATACTTACTGTATCTGTTCCAATAAAAATAATTTTCTTTTTCTTATATGAAAGTGCGGTGGGAATGTGCAAGTGGGATTGATTCCTAACGGTGACGTAGTAAACTGTAACGTTACAATATTCATTCCTATACTCATATTTCAATTTCAGCTTTTTCGTGTGCCAAGACTAATTTTAGTTGTGCATATTTATATAAATCTAACAAATTAAAGAAAGTATTTATACTTCTGTACAACATTTTTACAATTTTAAAGCTTTTTTCACCGTTTTTTTGTTGCTTACTCAAATAAAGACTTAAAGCTATACCTTACTAGGTACTATAATGGAACTTACAAACATTATTTTATTTGCTACAATTCAAATCACAATGGAATGTTTTGACGTTGGACTGAAGTCTTGAAAGATAACTTAACACAGTAACTTTAAAATATACAACATATTACAATTTCATGGCACCAACCCGTTTCTACTTTGTAGTAATTACAGTATTATCCTTTGAAACGGAATTATAAAAACTTATTTTAGTATTGCATTGCTAATTGTTCAATTTCCAGGTAATTTCATTTCAGGGATTCTAAATTTGGAAGTTTAGCTAATTCAGTCTCAGCACTTCCACTGGAAGGGGCTTTAGTAGTAGAGTCTTCTGGATTTTGTGAACTGGTGTCAAGCGTGATTTTTGAGACGATTCTACCACTCGCATCCACAGTAGGATCTCCCAGAGTAATTTGAGTGACAGTCTTTTGGGGCAAAGTCATTGTTGTGGAATACACCGTTGACTGGCTCTTAACCTGAGCATCCTCTGGTGGAATCGGCGAGCTAGTGACTCTCATCTCAGATGTTTCAAACTTGTACTCCGTCTCCATTCTGTATGTAGTTGGACTTAAAGCACCGTTTCTTCCGTATGGCGTGTCATCGTCATCATTGCTTGATGCAGTTGATGGTTCAGGATCGGAATGGGAATGTGGACATGTATGCTCATGGGCAGCATTCTTTTGCTCTACGTACACCCAACTGTCAAATGTATCTTTAAGCTGTTGATTAACGTTGTTTGGATCTGCGTCTCCGAGTAGGTCTTCCTGTTGGGTACTTGAATTGGCCACCGCTTGTTTTTCTAAGAACGCAGCGTGGGACATCATGATACCGTCTAATTCTGCACTAGAAATTTCAATAGTTCCACCGCCATTTGCCTTTCCATTCTGAGCCGTACCATTTTCTTCTTCAGTTTCAACTACAAAAGTAGGCTTGAACAATACCCCGTTTTCGGATTTTATGTCGGGAGATGAGTCAACCGAACAAGATGATGAAGACAAGGAAGAATCCTTACGCAGAGGAGTAACTTTCACTTCATTTGCATCAGCTACCGTTTGAAGAAGCCTTTGCTTACTGTTCTCTCTTAACAATTTACTGGAATTTGCATCGGCGTCCTCACTCGTAGAAGATTTACTATCCACTGTAATATCTGTAGTTTGCTTTGGCTCACTTGTAATGTTAGTCACTGTAATATTACGTACGGAAACTGGTTCATCAGATTCGGCATCATTTCCTTGGATTTTAACCGAAGCAATTGAAAATGAATCTGCTCCACCTTCTACCCCATCGGTCAAGGAATGTGAAAGTTCAACTGTTTCGTTAAAATCTCCAGTGGTCACGCTAACTCTTGGCTCTTCATATTCTTCCATGCCTCGCTCATTCAAGCTCACTAATATTTCTGGGGATAAAGAACGAGTAGCTTTATCCATAATTTCATCAATAGTTTGTTCCGCAACTTTCTCTACTTCGGCCTGACTTGGAAACATGGCGTTGTTGCTTTCATTTGTAGCTTGCTCAATAATTTCATCAACTGTTTGCTCAGCAACTTTCTCCAAATCTGACTTGTCCATCATAACAACCGGATTTTCACTTGATGCAAAAGAAACCCGCTGAGGTGAATCATCCACGTTCTTTTCTTCAACTTCTGTACCAATGTTTGTCTTTTGACTCATGGCTGACTTGACAAGAGATGGACTGTCCATTTCATGCACAATGTTGTTCATCACAGATAAAGTCTCATTCATCATTTGTTGGGCAGTGGATGGTCGCTCAATTTGCTCTTTTTCATCAAGATCTGGTGAAAATCGAACTTTAGGGGTTGGGGATGTCCGAAGAATCTCTGTGGATTCTGTAGTTAGCACGTTTACTATTTGGGGTTGTTGCTCTTTGGGGTGAACTAGGACTACTGAAGTACCAGTTGCCTTTAAAGTTTCATTGCTGGATGTTGAAGACTTTGAAGTGATGCTGTCTCGGAATCCATGCATTTGATGCTGATCCCTTGTTAAATGGGTGATTGTTTTTGTATCTGGGACTGCACTTAAATCTTCCTGAGAAGATCCAACTGGAATTGCACCAGACTCTGTTCCGTTTTCTTTATCTCCTGCCATATCCNATCCAACTGGAATTGCACCAGACTCTGTTCCATTTTCTTTATCTCCTGCCATATCCAAAGACATGGCCCTTTCCAGAGGCCCATCTCCATTTGACTTTGGCTGTTGCAAGGAGCTCAAATCCCCAAATGATGCAGATTTTCTACCACTTTCAGGCGTTTTTGTTGTGGGACTAGTGCTTTCTTTAGCTGGTGATTGGCTTTGTTCTGTTTCTGCACTTCTGGCACCTGTTTTCTCAATTGGAGGGGAAATAATTTCTGCAGATGTAGTAATTTTCACAACGTCAGGAACATCCATGGAAGTCGAGGGAATTTCTGGAGCTTTCCTTTTTGCGCTCCTCTTCGGTTTCTTTGGCTTTCCCTCTTTTCCCTCCTTTTTGTTTTCATCGTCGCTTTCAGATGAGCTGGAACTACTAGATGATGAACCTCCTTTGGACTTTGTTTTCTTTAATTTTAACTTTGCAACAATTCCCATTTCTGATTTATCCTCAGAACTTTGCTCCGTAACGCCTTCTTCTTTGGATTTACGAGGAACCACAGGTGGCTTAGCTGCAATCAACTTTGAATCATGCCCAGCAATTTGTTTCTTTTCAATTGCTGATGGGGATACATCCTCCGGCATTTCTACTTCAATTCCAGGAGTTTCCATTTTAACTTCGATGGATGAGGGCATGGCAGATTTCTTTTCACCTTTCTTTTCTTTCTTTACACTTTTCTTTTCTTTGCTAGACTTTCCATCTTTTGTTCTTGATTTTTTCTTTCCTTTCTTTTCCGATTTTGATCCGTCGTCAGCATCACTTTCATCTGATGATGATGAAGAGGAAGAACTGGAAGATTGAGCACCAGTAGTGGATACTTTCTTTTTAAGCTCTGCTTTCTTTTGTTTCTTTTCAGCTTTAAGTCTTTCTTTCTCCTTCAATTTCTCTTCTTTTTCACGCTGCTTTTCTTCCTTGGTTTTTTTCTTTCTCTTGAAGCTCTTTTGACTTTTTCTCTTTTTTAGCTTTCTCTTTGACTATTTTATTCTCATCACCAGCTTCGCCTTCATCTTCACTACTGGAGCCCTGCTGATGGTCGTGGGACAGCCTGTGAGCTACTTTCTCCTTGAAATCTCTTAATCCTTTTAACCCTTTTGAAACAAAACTGGGCTTGGGTTCTTTCTCCTTTAAATCTTTATCTTTTCCATCAAGCTCTTCAGCTTTTTCTGAATCAGAAAGAACGCTGGATTCCAATTTTACACCTGGAACTTCAACTGAAACCATAGGAGTTTCTACCTGTGGAGCTTCAATTTGTAGCTTGACCTCAGCAGAGTCTACTTCATCTTTCATTTTCCTCGCTGCTGCAGAAGGGGCTTCTACAACTGATGGGGGAGGAGGAGTTTGATTCATTTTGACAATTACTTCTGGCACAACTTCGTCCACTGTTGGAGTCATCTTTTTAAACTCTGCAGTGTTTGGAGAAACCTCAACTTTCATTGCTGGACTGGATTCTAGCAAGGATTCGGCGGCAGGACCATGTTTATTTTCCCCAGCATTTTCAAAAGAGTAGGTTTGCTTGCTGTGACCAAACTTGGGCAGTTTTATTCCAATATGGGGCATATGAAATCCACTTCCCCGTTTGGACGACTTTTCTCCGGGGACATTATCAACTAACATCTGTCGATTTATCCCCTTCATCATCTGTGGTCCTGTGCCCATCAGATATTTCCGGTGATGTGGGTCGACTACCTTTCTTTTCTGCCTTGGCTTTCTTTTTTGATTTCTTTGGAGACGATTCCGTTGAATTCTTTTCATCTTTTGGAGATTTGGCGTCGGCAGAATCGGCTGTTGATGTATTAACACCCGAAGCATTTGGACTTGAATCCACTACAGCTTTCTCTCCAACATCCCCAGAGTTACTGCCAGAACTATCTTTTCTCTTTAAAAGGGGTTTGTCAAAGGATGGGAGCTTTATATTAAAACTGAATGATGAACCGGACTTTTCTTTTGAAGATGGTGTTTCGCTTGACTGCTGCTTTTCGTCACCTTCCGTCTCCGACAGGACTGCTTTGGCTTCCTTTTCTTTTTTCTCTTTTTCCTTCTTTTCTTTCTTATCCTTTGATTTGTCCTTTTTCTCCTTCTGTTCCTTTTCCTTTTTGGCTTCAACTTTTACAGAAGGCGAGGAAGCTGACACATCAACTTCGGCAGATTTTTCTTGCACTTCCAAAGCAACTTTTGGAACTTCAACGCTTACGGAAGGAAGCTCAACTTTTATTTCATCTTTGTCATTCTTTTCTTTTTTGTCTTTTTCTTTTCCTTCTTTCTCATCTTTATTCTTTTCTTTGTCTTTATCATCACTGGTCGATGATTTACCACCAA
>JAANSO010001869.1:0-15232 GCA_036507315.1 Lepidocyrtus fimetarius | reverse complement strand
TTATTTGTGGAATTTGAAATAATCTAAGAAGACTTGCAATCTGTCAAACAAAATCAAATAAAAATAGCATGAAAATTTATTTTTAAGATGCTGACGTAAAGTCCAATTCGCTAAGTTTTTCTCAAATCAAATGATTCGCTACAGTAAGCCAGTTCTATGATTTGTTTGTTATTGAAATAAAAACATCAAATAAAAGTATTGCTTTGATGTAAGTTTTACATTGCCCCAGTCCCAAATAATTTTTCAAAACTCAAAAGGCTTCAGCAACATTGATTTTAAACAATCTATGCATGCTAATCCTATTTAAGTTATTTTTCGAATATGATCATATATCACAAATAAAACGTACACAAAAGAAAATAAAATGACATTTAGTATAATTTTGATTCGCTTAGATATAAAAAATGCATTTTATTTCTTTGAGTTGCTTTACGTTAACTGGCACCACTTTATGTGTATCCCTTTATCTAATTTAGTATTTATTTGTATGCTTTGGTATTGTGAAAGACTTTCTTTAGTTCTGGAAACTTTTATAATAAAGCAAAAAGTTTCCAAATAAGCATCTTAACTATTGTGATCGACGAAGCGTAAACGAATTGTAAGTGAGAAACGTGGCACGTGGCGTGGGTGGCACATTCTGCTTTCACCAATAATAAAAACCTTTTTTTTATAAATAAGTATTAAGGAAAATTATGAAGCAGTTAATTGTTGAATATAAGATTAAGCACTTTGTACTTAACCATTATGTGCAAGAGTCGTTTTCAATTAGATTGCATTAATAATAGTTGAGGCAAATCTTTGAGCTAACCTGAATTGTAACTGAAGAAGATTGACCACCAATGACACCAACAATGCGATCCAATTTCCCGTTAAGAAATTTAGCCGCGGAGCCATCCGAACATTGGAATTCTGTCTCATGGAATTCATTGTAGTGTGAGATAAGACCTGTAAGTTTCATAAAAGGAATATGCTGGGGGGAAAACGTAAAAACCATAAACTGTGTCTACATGAAATTAGTTAAGCTTTTTTAGTTAGAATTCGTGTATTGTCAATCGAAGCGTGATCAAACTTTTAATAGTTCTTTTAGACATACGACCTCAATAATATTGGATTATTGCTTTCTATTATAAAATTCTTTTGCAATGCCAAATAAAAATACGACCAATAAATGTCTTTTGTTATATAGATAATTTTCTTATATATGAAGGTTATGGGGTGGAAAGACTTAAAATACTTTTGATACTGGATCGGATGGGTTTAAAATACTGACTGTGACCTTTAGCATCTATGTCAGAGGTTTGGCAATGCAGTGTTTAAAGAAAAATAATATTTGTAGGATATGTAATGAAAGAAAATAGACGGACTAAAAACCCTTTTTTCCGTCATTTATAAGACTTTCTTATTCAAACACATTTAAAAATTCAAGAGTTCGCAAAGTGCAATAAAAATTTAAAGCTAGAATCAGAAACTTTTTTTAAAAAAGGGGTTTGATCATTTTAAAATTATTCAAAGACTAAATATGTACATTTAAAAATTACTTTCACCTCTTGTGCTACCCCCTGGGATTCAGGGGCACAGTAAAAACTACTATCAAACCAATTTTTGTAAAATCTAAACTTGAGAATTTACTTTGTTGAATAGTGCCTAATACAAATTAAGTGGTTCAGCAATATGTTACACCAGAGAAAGTTTTCGAAGAGAGCATACATTCAAGTTGCGTAACGGAAATGTCTCGTCTCAAGTCTCAAGTAGCGCGTTGTAAACATCTGTTTACAGAGAAAAATATTGTATGACACAAATTGTTTGAAAAACTAGACATACTTTTTACAAATATCATAGATTGCTCCATGGCATAAGAGGTTGAGTCACAAGTGTCCAAAGCTAATACTCCAAGGCGTATTCCCGGAAGCAAAGAGTCATTCTGATTAATTTTCTCTATTGTGTATAAAAGTGCTTCCAAGGGCTGAATCCCATCTTCAGTCTGCAAAAATACAATTCGTATGAAAATTAGCTTTTTTCTAGACAAAATAAGAAAATGCAACACTACTGCTGGGTTTGGCATGACATTTTCTATTTAAAATATGTTAGCAAATCTCAAAAAGAAAGTGAGCCAAAAAGCTGCTTAATTTACTTCAAGAAAAATTTCTGCAATATACAAATAATGTGTTATTTGAAAATCCTTTTTTAAAGTACTAGTATCGTACAGACACAGACTCTATATTTAATATTTTACCTAGAAGTGGGAGCGCGAAAAACGCTAAATGTTGGCATTACAACAAATTACATACAATTAGCTAGACGGAAGTCGAACGCTAGTAGTACGAAGTAATGGAACATTACTTAAGTATATCTGGGTTTGTTATTTATGAATGGAATGTTTTTGGAATTAATGCGTCAATTAAGCAAGTGGATGACTATTGGACTTTAGCTGATACCTTACTAATGTTTTGTTTACCATTATCTAAATACCACTAATGTAGGCTGGTGCCTCCTTGACTCTAGTTTTTTTCAAAAAAGGGAAAGCCAATTTGCAAAATAAAAATCTGTAATTTCCTATGAATACAAGAATTTAATTTACTTTGTTGTGCCATCATTTGGTTTCTCGTTGAATATTGAAGAAACTGATATGTTGGTTAAACTTATATGTGTTGTGAAGCAATATCTGAGATTGATTTAACAGCAAGATAACAGCAATTGTGCAACAAAAGCGCTCGCACATATAAATATAGCGTCTTTAAAGACCTTTAATTTACATAAGTTTTATTTAGAAATGCGAGTACTCATTTATATGTATTTAGCTTCTTGCGTCAATTCGTACAGTTCTATTTATTTATTTTACTACATACTTTACATTAAGCAATACCGATTAGGTTTCATTTTGTTCATTGAAAGAAAACATTGTACCTAATTGAACTCAAGTAAGTCAAGCAAAGGTAAATAAGCCAGGATATTGGTACTGTTTTCAAAACATGATTATTCTTTGCTTTGAAGCAATCTGAAACCTTTGTGCAGTAAATAACAATTAATTCAACTGAAAACAGTGGATTTAAATGTAATACGACATAAAAAACTGCACCTGAATTTCCCCACAAGTATCCTTGCCAGATCCGCGTTGATGAATTGGAAACAATGCTCCCAAAATAAAGTCGCCAGATAGATTTACAAAAGTTTGTTGGGATGAAGGTATTATTGTTGAGCTGGAAAATGGTGCGAACATAAAAAGTAATAACGTCACCACTAAATGAAATGGAATGGAACATAACCACAACTTTTGCTTAGCAAAAGTCTCACTTTCACCAATGTATCTTTCGCTGATACTTTTACTACTACTGTGGAAAGTGCGGTAGCTTTCCACGAAAGAATGCATGATGGCCTGGAGTCGTACGCAAATACTTTTTGTTGACTTTAATCTATTTTCAATTTTTATGTCGAACGCTTTATAGATTTGTTTATTGTGTCCTTGGCTCGTAAGATTTCTCATTACTTTGGAAATTGATTCTCTTACACCATTTTACATCAAGGTCACATTTATAGCTTTCTTTTAAGGAATTTTCTTTTGGTTGCTACACAGGAAAGTCATTTTCTAAAGTCTCCCAGCATTTTAGCAACACTTTTCGTTTCACGAATTTGAATGACAAGAGCACCACTAGCAGGTTCATCCCTGCGACATATATTTAGACTAAACTTGCAATAAAAAGCATTTCCTTTCACAACTATGTGAGATTCCAAGAGTATTCTCGTATAATTTAAATTGCCTGTCGTTTTACATAAATTAATTGCGAAGCCCTTTTGTGGTACGAAGCTGTTGTACCGGGTAACTGAATTGATGTTGGTGCAGGGTGGGGATTCCTGTAATTTATTTTAAAATAAAACAAATCAAGCAAAATAATTAATCAACATTTTTTACAAGAAAAGCAATTTTGTTGAATGTTGTGACTTAGAAAAATATAAAGCAAATGACGCTTGTGAATGAGCTAGTTTTTAACTCATATAATCGATTTTGGGGCATTGTGCTACCCTACCCTAGTCAACAAGGCAAGCAAGGTCTTCTTGCTCAGTTTTCTCCTTGTCTTGTGAAAATGACATTGGTGATGATGGTTTATCTGAATTAACTTTTTTTTAACAAATTGGACAATTTTCACCAAGCGTTATCGGAATACACATACCCGATAACGGAAGTCGTCAATTAAAAAATAAACTGTACTGATACTTTACATGCTAATAATATAACAACATTGACAACATATCTTTTTGATACGGATACGGAAGCAGGTCATCATAGTTTAGGTTGTTTTGGATTTAATTTGATTAGATTTCTAGACTTTAGTATCAAACTAGACTCAGACTCATCACATCACGCATGTACTAAGCCCCACTGAGTTACTATTAAATACTGATTGGAAAAATGTGTTTCAATGCTGGGTTTCTGCGTGGTATAAATACATTTTTTTTGTATGCTATGTATCACTCATGTTGACATAAAATGTCAATTTATTAAATCAACATGCATTAGCGTGTATTTACTTGTACGCGTCAGCATCTTTTCAGATGAAGAAGATATTTTAGATTTTCAACTCTTTTTGCTGATGAAACTTTTGTTAGCTTTTCATTTTTAATGGTACATTCTAATGCAGTTTCACTTAATAGCATTTAGATAAAATTTTAATTAATGCATTAATAAAATAGTAGATGTTCTCCACATCTGCTAATAGTGTATAGGCTTATGTTACCCCAAGTTTAATACAAAAACTCATAAATAATGCTGGAATGGAAAAAAACCTTTTCTAACTCATGCACCAATGAATTTTAAATAGGTTTTCAAATTTGTGAGCTTCTGTTAATTTAAAGCTGTAAAAACTATGTACATTGATTTAATTTATTATATTAAACTTACGGATTTGATTTGAATTTCCTAAACCACCTCTACCATATCTTGATACAATCTGTTAAAACTTAAAACACCATTACACGATGCGATTACCCTTGATGAATGCAAAATGTAAAAATGCAATACTTCTTGAAAGCAATCTTTGTACAACAAGCAAGCTGCGTGTTGGAACTTGGAAAGATAAAAAGTTTCTGCCTGACTTTGGAAGACACGTGTGAGGATTGCTTTCCTGTTGCCATACTTCTCACGACTGACGCGAGTTTGCAAAAATTCTTCAGTTTAAGCTGCTTTCCATCATAGACAATGACTTTTCATCGTGCTGTTTCCATATTTTGTATGCATGCGGGTTTGGGGTATTTGGATTAGTTTCAAACTAGACAGACGGGGAAACCAAGAGAGATCATTGTTTTACAATTCGATTATTTTATGAAATTCGGCACGTATGGCATAATGCCCTTCATGACTGGTAGTCTCCAAGAAATTTTTGTACACAGTTTGTATTGAATTCTTTAAATCCTTCAAATTCTGTTTAACATACATTTTATTACAATTCAGACGTAATCTAAAAAGTTTAATCCGCACCCATTTAAAACTGTTGGAAAATGATACTTTTGATTAAAATTTGATATTACATACTACCACCTCGTCAGAAAACTTTCACCGAGCTTTTAAACGTTTCATATTCAGAAAACAAATAAAACTAAACTGCTTTGATTATATTACTAATTTTTTGACCTTAAGGTAATTCAGTACAATATCACTGTTCACATTCTTTGAAAAATATTATAGTATTACAAACAATGATTTACTATCCGTATAATGTAATTG
The DNA here is from genome assembly GCA_036507315.1 of Lepidocyrtus fimetarius. Taxonomy (NCBI): domain Eukaryota; kingdom Metazoa; phylum Arthropoda; class Collembola; order Entomobryomorpha; family Entomobryidae; genus Lepidocyrtus; species Lepidocyrtus fimetarius. Next base: position 9,516 of record JAANSO010001869.1, on the reverse strand, counting down.
TTTCATTTAGTTTGTGAAAATTACACTTCTAGATTTACTTTTACAATTGTGTATATAAAAATACGGTGCATGCATATAGACGAGTATGTACAGTTTCTAAATCTATTTATAACAATTTCGATAACTTTGTTGCAGAAAATATAGATTTGATGTCAAAATGTGGGAAAAAATATTATAAAATAGATACGAAAACGTTGTATATCTGGTCGATTGTTGAATAGATGTCTTGGGTTTGGTCAAAACTGTAATGATTTTGCTAAGAGGGCTGCTATCGCTTGAGTTTCGTCACCATTAAAATTTTCCAGCTCTTTTATAACCTTTAAGGATGAAAACATGAATTAATTTAAATTGCTCAAGTTATATATTTTTAAATGTATACAATAAATACTTGTTCTCTGGAGAAACCCATGTTAATAAGTTTTTGAATGCTTGCTTCACTAAAGTTGTGCGACGGTGAAGGGCCAGTGACACTACCACTACTGCTTGCACTTGTTCCTTCTTTTTCTACAAAATAGGCGGCAAATAAAACGATAGTTGTTGCAAATTAAAAAATAATTACAAACTTAGTGTCAACAGTCGAATGCTTATGCAGAATTAGCGTGAAAATTATACGTAATACAGTACACATACACAAATGTGGGAGCATTCAAACGAAACTTTAATATAGACTTAATTTTGTAACAATCTTGTGCAAAAGGTGCAAAACTATATTGAGTTAATTTTGAGATCATTTTGTTATTTGTTAAGAGAGTTTTGAGATCAAATTAATTTGTTCTCAAAATAATTCTTCTGAATAAGCAATCAATCCGTTCTTGTTCTTTTATTAGAGGGGCTGTCAGGATTGCGGGAGGATGATGACCCACCTTTATTTTTCCTTTGTTCGCGTACACTCTCTTCGATAGCTTTCGCTAATCCAATATCCTCTCCTCCAATAGCGGAAAGTGCTTCCTCATTTTCTTTGGTTGCCTCAGAACTATTTGTGGTTAAACGAGCCGATTCGGGTAGCTCTGCTTCTGATAGAAACCTGGTTTCTGTTTTCGTTGTACCAATTATCAATACATTTCTGTTAAGATCGATGACGCACTGAAAAAAACAATTTGGTTCTCAATATTAGGACAATGTACCAAGTACCAGTAATCTTAAATCATTATAATAAGAAGAGATTTTGTTTCAAGACCGCATACTTGGTGACGTCGAAGCATGTCGAGACCAAATAGCATATCAGTCTTTTGATCCTGCAAGATGGAGAAGGAAGACGTAAGAAAGACGTCCCCTATTTGAATTTGTCCCATATGCACCCGGCCAATAATCTTTTGCGTTCCGACACCTTTTGCTATACCTGAAAACCGTGTGTCCACTAAGCGCATAATGTTGCACCTTTCAGCGCAGTCGGTGGACATTATCGTTGTTTGACAACCTGCAATCAAAAATTCAGAGCTAATAGATTTAGGGATAGAGTTGCCAAACCAAATCGGAAAATTAAAATATTCTTTTTACCTGAATCGATAAAGGCTTTTACAGGATGTCCATTCACTTTGCAGTCTATATAGAGCATCACAACCGTGCCAAAGCTTTCAGGGTTAAATTCCATAGCCGCTTCCATATTAGCATCAATATTCTTTTGTCGAATTTCTTCGGCAATTAATCTTTGTGCTTCTAAGTCAAATTCGTCAGCTGTCAACAAACGTTTCCTCATTTTTTCTTTCTCATCCCTCCGCTTCTGCATTTCCCTCACCATTTTGGAAAACTTATCTACATTAAAATTGAATATCAACAAAGTTGGAGTAATCATAATTGCTATTTATTCTATAACTAAACGGAAACGGAAGCAATTTCAAAATGGTTCGAACAAATTAATTAAAAATTCCAAATTACCAAAATTGCCACTCAGAAGAGCTTCCGCCAATTCGGGGTTATTTTCTTTCACTAATTTAAGCTGTTCTGGACTATTTAGCAACACATCACGTATGTACGCTGGATCATCTTCTGTAGGACGTCTGGAACTTCCTGGTTCTGGCTGCCGAGATCCACTCGGTTGACCTTGTCCAGGCACCCTAATGGAACTAAAATCTAGACGAGGAAGTCCTGGATTTGCAGAGGGAACGGTAAATCCGAATCCTGAAGCACTTTGCTGCCCCTGAGAAGTCCCGCGGTGATGTTGGATAATGACCACGTCACCATCTTTGATTCCCAGATCCTGTAATGAAGGAACGAATGGACAATAGGGAATAGACTCATTAATAGAAATTCATAATTCAGTTTAACTCGTAAATCCCCATCATTCACTAAATCTTTATCCTTTTGTCATCACCTTTAATGATTTCTTGTCATCAGTAAGTGGACGGCCTTCTAAGACAACCAGGATTTGTGCCGCAGGAATTCCAGATTCGACTTCACAAAAAGCCTTGAAATTTTCAAGTTCCAAATCTTCACTAACATCCAAATTGAAGATTGCATCGTTCATAGTAGTAACCGTGACCTTCATTGTGAACTTTTCAGTCTACCGCTACCGTTACAATCCTGTTGAAAAAATGGCAATAAAATAAAACTTCCACCAAGAATTTAGACCTATTGATTGAATTACTTTTTAACAACTCCTCTTTTCCTCACCTTTAAAAGCACACAAAATAATGAACGCTTTGTAACTAAACAACTTTAACTTAAGCGGTTCCTGTTTTAACTGGATAATAATAAACTGATAAGTTGGGTTATCTTGAATCAATTAAATTATAGTTAATTACAACTGCAATTTAAATTAACTCAGGATGCGTAAGGAGGTAAGGCTTTAAATGAGGTAAAAATGACACAGCAAAATCAGTTGTTTTTTATTGTTTTGATCAAAGTCATCTACGAAATGCATTTTTCGCTTTGTTTTGTGTGTTAAAAACTTGCTCTGCGGCTGCTCTTCTTCTCCTTCCAAAATACACTTTCCCACTCGCCCCAACCAAACTCAATGGCCCTCCCAACTCCATTCTTTCAAGTTTTATTCGAGCTGCAAATTTTTGCAGCACCGTTCCTTTTAAAGCGTCATTTAAGAATTCCTCTGATTTTTTTGCAAATTGCAAAAATTATTATCAAATGAATCTTTTACAGGGTTAATCACACTCATTGTTTCAGAACTCAAAATTAGTATGTATTTGGGAAAGATTTGTTGGTTTGATGCAAATAAATTATGCAACTGTACCTGTACTAAAATCCAATTTAAATCCTGCAAATTCCAAACTAGTAGTATTATTGATTGACATCTTTTATTACTTTTGATTCTTCAATCGTTTATCGTAATCTTCGTTTATGTATGATCCAATAATTTTTCATAATAATGCAATAAAAAATATTAATTGAGAATGCTCATTAAATGGTGGGATTTTATTTTCAGGTTCAGAACATAATTTTAAAGACGTTGTATAAGTAATTATAATTTGTTGAATGATTTCAACATGTTAATAAAATAGTTGTATGGCTTTACAGAAATTAAAAATACTAAAAATAACACATTTAATACATATTTTTAGGCTTAGTTTCCTTTTATAAGTTTAAAGAAGAATAAGTCAAAACAAATTTTATAAAGTAATAATAATATTCTACTACATTTTAACCATTAATTGGCACTAAATTTAAGGCTGTATTATGTAACTGTATTTTGTTAAAAGTTAATGTACATTGGATGTCCAAAATTGCTAATTTTTATTTATTATGTGTTTATAGTTTTAACAGAAAGAGAGAAAACAACTGAACTATCATAATTAAATTTCAGCTTGAGTACAGTTAGATCATCTATATTATTCATTCTTAATCATTATTAGGTGAAATAAAGTCTTTAGAGGTTTGTTCAAATATAATTTTTAATAGTTTCCCCACGATAAGGCGAGTTGATGACGACGATAGGTGACCTTAAATAGATGACTACATGTATTGCTGCTTTTAAAAATACAATTTACGAGTTACAAGAGCAAATGGGCTGTTATTTTTAAAACAATTATATTAAACATGGCCTATACTAATGTAAGGAAGTTTTAATAATAAGGTTAATATTTTTATATGTATAATTTGAGTTTGTTTTCAAAATTTTTAAACTAATATTTACATAATTATAACAATACGCAATCAATAGGCAGATTCTGTAAGGCCTGAACTGAAGTGGAAATACTTGTAATATGATTTTATTGTTTTAATTGGAGAAGTATACGATATTTCAGTTCTAATATAAGGCTGTTAGTTAAATACAGGCTACGCTTTTTACATTAAATTGTCATTTATAGTTTTTTAAATATATTCTAAATAGACGTAGTATTTGTTTTAATGCGCAGTTGTTATACTATTGGAAAAGAAGTTTTGATTGACTTGGGCCAGGAAAGTTTTTTAACTGCATAGTGTAAATAATATGGATATGATGATGACAGGATAACATTTGAAGAATAAAACAAATTACACAAGAAGTAGTAAAGAGAGGTACTTGATAATCAATCGCAATTATCGAGGAGTTATGTACAATAATTAATTTTTAAAGAAATGGAAAAAGATGGTTAAATTATAACCTTTCGTTTAATTTGAAAGAACTTTTACAATTGATCAATTCTTTAAAATATACTTTAACTGTAATAATACTAGCTTCAGAAGTTGTTAAATAATATAGATAATATTATTATAAAGGTACTTGTGATTTATTTACATAATTATATGATTAGGTATTGCGTTTTGAATTATGTTCATCAGTATGATAATACAAGGTTGGTCCAAAATGGCAAACATGCAATTATATTACGGTTATATAATGATTAAATACATTTGAAGAATCGTTCCTTGAAAAGGGTAAGCCAAAATTTAATTTTTATAAACTAGAGCATCGATAAAATACAAAAAATGTTTTAAACATTATTTAAAACTGGAATCATAAAACATCTGTATCGTATCTATTTGCACAATACAAACCGATAATTCTCACGTAGGCAGATGTAACAGCACTGTTACAAATCAATATTTTTTTAAAAATTGTATTGTTTAAGAAAAATATTTTGCTACTCTTTTGGAAACAAAATCATAAAAGTAGTGTGGGTAATATATAATGTACATGTTTCTGCTGTACTCGTGCATCGTTCCGCATAATATTTTGTCATCGTTCATGGTTATAAATTTTCGAATTTTATTAGACGTGTGTGGATGCATAACCTTCCCAATTTATGGAGAGCTGTTTTTTGGAAGAAGTTGTAACTTTTTTCAATCAGATTTGTTTGATTTCCAATCTATCGTCATTTATCAGCAAAGTCTGGGTTTGTTGTTGGTTAATCTAAAAAATGCAAAAATATTTTATTTAACGCTCTTTGTGACTATTGTCGGATACTACACAATAGTTTCTAGATTTAATTATAGTAAAAATATAAAAACCTTGATTGAAATACCTGTATGTTTCTTTTGTAACTATTATTCTTGAAGATCCTGGAACGTGGCTGCACTCGTATTCAATGCAATGTAATGAAGATCCCCACTCACTGTGGTTGCTGTCAGAACATTTGTAAAACTTTACTTGGAGGGACACAAGTAATTCGCCTTTATCGCCAATCTGTCGGTATTTAATAACAGTTAATATTATTAGAATTATAAATTTTTCTAGTAAGATTCAATATTTTATTTGGAAGTTACTATTGTTAGATATTTTGCTGAAATTTTTTTGGATTTGAGCATTAGATCAGTATATATTGAGGATGTGAGTACGTTTTCGTAAGATTGAATTTAAAACCGAATGCAAACTATTACAATTTATATTTTCTTGCCAAGACTTGACTATAATTTCTGTTTTTAGCGATTCCAATGTTTGAGGTTGATATATGACAGTGCGAAAACTAAATGAGAAATTAATAGAAAATAAAAAGTGGTCGCAGCTTTTTAATTAAACGTGGGGATATAAAAAGGAAATAAACGCTGTGGAGTTTAAATGGTTTAATCTCAAAGAATTAAGTCTACAAAGAGCGAAATCGCTTTTTCATAATTTTCAAGGCAGTATATGCCCGAATTTTAGGACTTTTAGTAATTAGTACAATGGAAGTGTAAAAATTTTGCGTTCTAAATTCCATATTTCTTCTATCATTAGCCGACAGAAAAAGAATGATCATGTAAAACTAAAAAACGCATTGCATCTCGAAAACATGATACGAGTAAAATGAAACTTGTCAGTCATGATAATGACATGACAGTCGGGGAAAATGAAAGAAACTAAACCGTATTCCTTGGTACAATAATATCCTATTAGAAGTAAGTTTCCAACAAAGAGTTTCTAGTGATCATTCTGGTGCTGGAATAATTTGATTAATGAAGATTTAATGAACCAGTAATTTTGACGAATGATGTTTATAAAGAATCCACTTCTTCAAGCTAAAAGCTTATATTGCAATCTGAACTATGTTAGAAAGAATGAAAAACTGAGTACTTTCGTTTCGCCAGTTCTGAAACTTAAAAGCGTTTTGAGTTGTCACGTTGTTTTTAATCAAGAGTGGAGGAAATGGAAGTTCCTAATACGTTTTTAGAATGTGTCCACCTTGAGTTTTATAAATTAGCTTTAAAGACGCAACCTATTTGGTGGGGTATATTGAGATAAATTATTAAAGCTCAAAAAGCACATTTTCCTTTCATTTCTCGTATTATGTCCTTTCTAAATATTTGAATGAAATTTCAAAAATTGCATTTCTAGATATTTAGCTAGGAAATTACAAATTACATACTGATTTATTATTATCGGACATATACAATTAATAAAGCAAAAAACTATAATCATGACTAAACTTTATTTACTAGGTATTTAAAATTCTAATACATTCACATCCAAATAGGTACCTTATAGCTTATTTACTGACGAAAGATTTATTTAAATTTTTTTTAGAATAAAAGATTTCCTTACTCACAGTTAGTATTCACCTACCAGTGAATACCAACTGCCATTAAAGCCTTTCATGGAATTTATTTTTTGCATGATGTGATGAACATTTTACAAAACTGATAAGAAAAGTAGGAACCAGGAAGAAAGCATCGTTAACCCGACTTTGTTTTACATAGCTTTTACTTTCATCGGTGTGGTTTATATACTAAAACTTTATCCAGAATACCTTTGATAGGCGTACTGCTACCTCGTTATTACTATATTTGACTTTTTATTAACAGAGTTTTGTAATATTAAGAATGAGCAAGAAATACCCCGTAAAATTTATCAAATGCTGATTTGCTTGCATATCATCTAGGTTTTGTTTTCATACGTACGTTTGAATAGGATTACTTTTTATTTTCCAAATATTATATCAAGATACAAGACAATATTTTCTTATGGAGAACATTATGCTGCTGTTGTTTTCATTTTATGAAATGTGTAAAGGTAACTAAAGTAATTTAGCCGGTTGGTTACCTGCATCAGCACCCACATGAAAGCAATAAAACTCCTTATTTTTACAACTAACTTGCAGACATGTTAAAAATTAATTTGGAAAGAAAACCCGTTGTTCGCTGCCTTAAGAAACGCTGATTAATATCAACAATATTAGCCCAACTCATATACTGTATGTCTAGGTACATCAAGTAGCATTTGGTTTAGACTTGGAAATAGGACAAAACGATGTTCGTACGGTAGAAATTGTATTCAAAACTGGCTATCAAAGTAAATACTCTTTTGAAATATAGAAAATATGGCATTTTATAAAATATGCTGCATTTATTTAGGAAAACTCAGACTCTTTGAGTTTGAGGCTGAGTAATTGTTACTTGTCGATTCGCGAAACTTCCTTATAAACAAATAAAGCCAGGATTTAACTCAGGTAATAACAATTTACTCTTACTATCAGTTGAAAATATGGATCAAGCACTTATACAGGACACAAAAGTAGTGTATAGTGACGTTGGCGCGACTTTTACCGTGATTTGCACAACAGAAAACCTTACTTCTACAAAAGTAAAATTGCAACCGTGTAATTCACAACTTGCTCAAATGTGTTCGTAGAGAAAGAACAAAAGCTTGCGAAAATGAGAGCAGCCTAATATTATTTTTCTTTACATTTTCTTTATATTTTTGCATTTATTTATCTATTGTGCATATATGAATATGACATATTGTGTTTTTATTATAGCACTGGGGAACTGTAAATGTACTTTTGTATTATTACCATTTTTATGTCATTGAAAGAGCTTACCTGCATGGATATGGGTATGTCATGGCGTACCCCGTTCTTATCACACGGGATGTTGTGTGTAAGATACATACCCGAATAGGCCGATGCTGTACTATCCCTTGCTTTCTCCTGGCATGGTACCTCTTGGTTCTGCACCTGTAAATTCCTACGGATGAAACAAAAAATGAAAATTAAATGTCGTTGTCGGGTTCCTGTCAAGCTGAGATTAGAAAATAATATGTGAGGGAGGGCAATTTAGAAACAATTTTAGAAGTGTAGTCTTTTGCCATTTCGCTTTTACAATTTTTAAAATACAAAAAAATACTGACTAGCAAGGTCTAAATTTATTTATGAAGGGAAATCATCACAAAATGGTTAATAAGTTGAGAAATATTGGCTTAAATACAGAATAATACAGTGGTACTGGTAGGAAATATGATACTCTATAGATAGGAAATTGGACGGAATACAACGATTAATCATTATTTTCCTTCTATTAATCATTGTCTGATTTTAAGTTTAAAAGCCTTAGTACATTACTATCAACGTTGTTATCAGACAAGTAAACATTTGCCAAAAAAAATCTGTTGAAAGAAGGTTGTTTGGCTGGGACCGATACAATAAGCCTTTACCCACCTAAGAGATTGATCTTTTGGTTTAAAGACCACAAAATAAGTGCACTAAAAATTCGCCGCTTCAAGTGCAATCGTAAAATGAAATATATTTCTGTAATAAGCAAATGATTATTATAGAGCTATTGTCATTTCCGGCTTTCTTTAGCAAAATACTAATGAAGCCAGTTTTGCGTAATCGTTGACGTTGATGCTGGATTACGTTCTAAAATAATTTTACCTAATGCCAATTCGCTTAAATAGAAGTGATAAATAAAAGAGATTGGCACTGGCCTTGGTATCTCACTATTATTTCGTTAATTTATCTTAATAACCTATTAAAGTTTTTACCTAGTCTTACAAGTTAATACGAACAACAACTTTTTTACTTTCATTTATTTACTATGCAAATTGAAATAAAAAGTTTAACATTGTTTCAAAAATGAAACGGGCTCCGGGCTCCCGCTGTAATTTTAATGCAGTCGCTGTTCCTTCCAAAATACCCTACCAAATTGCAAGAAAAAAGCATGCCTTTTCTTTGTTATGATTAATTTTCATTCAGTATCCATCATTCGCCGCTATAATTCAATGATTGACTCTCTGTTTACTTCTATTTTTTTACTTTTTCATTCAAACCAAAAATATTTGGATGAAGCAAGCTATCAGTGAGAAATGTTGACTTTGTAGAAAGTAAGCTATATTTTGTTTTCGGAATTCTAATGTTTCTACTAAACAACAATTCATTATTACATGTGACAACA
>JAANSO010001868.1:0-15233 GCA_036507315.1 Lepidocyrtus fimetarius | reverse complement strand
GGCAAAGGGTTGCTGTGTGAAAACATACAAGGGGGTTTCTAATTTCTGTTCGAATAGTCATCACGTTCATTCAAAAACAACGCAACATCATCCTCATAAAAAATAAAACAAAACAGCAATGGAAAATATATGATCATCATTCAATCATTATTTATCCTATTTGAAGTTTTGGAGATATTTTTGATGGTGGAATGCAAATAAAAGAGCAAAATAGAAACTTCAAGTCAATATGGGATTACGCTTTCCTTACATTACAACAACGGCGAGCGAGCGTGCTGCATAGTAAATCTTTCCTTGTGAAAGATGTAGCCATTTTTCAAACTATTGTCTGTTTTGTAATAAAAATACCTACAGAAAGTTTTTTATCACTACTTTTCTCTACTCACGTATGGACTTTCATAATCTGGTAAACAAGCCAGTAAATCGAAGTAAAACGGGAAGAGGGTCTCAACAATAGTGAGGGTTGAAGGCTAAAAGTGAGATAAAAAAGGAATAGAGAAGCACAGGTAAATCAGGAGAGTCATAAGAGCCACTATTTTCGTTTGGCAAGTGCATTTTTATTCATTTCAGGAGATTGTGACGATGTTTTGAGCACTATCAATCCTGTATTAACTGCGTTGTCCGTATTCTGCTTAACATGTTTTACGCACAAATGTAATTCAAATTTGTTTGGAGAACGCCAAAGGAAACTTAATAAAAGTTAAACAGGGTGTGTATTTGTCTCACTTAAATATTTATACGCACGCAAACAAAGGGTAGTCGCGGCAGCTCTTTTTTCGTTCTTGAGAAGTATTAAACGCCAAAGGAAACTTAATAAAAGTTAAACAGGGTGTGTATTTGTCTCACTTAAATATTTATACGCACGCAAACAAAGGGTAGTCGCGGCAGCTCTTTTTTCGTTCTTGAGAATTATCAGGAAAGTACGCGTTCAATGTATTTAATAGCCAGAGCAAGGAAGAAGGAAAAGGGGTTGTAATTGGTTTTTTATTTTGGACATATCGAGCAAATATTTGGAAGTAAGCTTTAGGAAATTTTTGATTGAGGACTTATAAGCAAAGTTTTGAAATTTGCTTAGCATGAACTATGAGCAAGCTGCCTAGGGAGAGGAACGAAGCAACGCAAAGTTATTTGAGAATGTACCAGGCACCTTCTTCTCTTCAATTTTGAAAGCAAAATTGTAAATAATTGTTAAAAAATGAGGGAATGAAATAAAAAAGGATTTATAGAATGAGCAAGAGAAGGTATGAAAAATCTTGTAAACGAAAGGGTAAATTATTTAGCAATGATTTGCCTCATTCCCTCTCCTCAATAAATAAACTGCGCACAGATGTTTTACAGAGCAGAGCGGGAATAACGTATGTAAAATGCAATAAAATGGGCGTTATTATAAAATTGATAATTAAGTATATAGAGTGGGATACACGCGTGGCTTAATAAAATAGAGGAAGAATCAAACGGCAACAAAAATAGGAATCATAATCTAATTTGTTTCTTTTTATTCTGATTTTAATTTGCAATGTTTATTGCTACTGTTTATAATTTAATATTTTTGCTTCTAATTATCATTTACCTAAATCTATAGGTTTCCTCCTTGTTTGATCGGTATCGTCTTTAACACAAACAAATATTTTATGAGTTTGACACAACGACTAAAATAATTTTACTTACCGGTTTACTTGTTATTTGTTGCCATTAATTTAGCAATAATAAATTTTGTATACATTTCCTAACGTCTAACAGCACATAGGAAGAGTCCATAACTAAGATGCTTATAAATAACAATAAATTACAAGAAAGTGATTCAATTTATTCAATAATCAAAAATATGTTTGGCTGCCTATCCGCATAATTAATTTTTGCAATGATTATCGCTGGTTACATACAATTAAGCCAAAAAGTTTGAGTTTTAGATTATAATGTCTTCCTGTATGAATAACTGAATTATATTCCTCTAATTATTAAAATTGTTTGAACTTTAGTTCAAATATTTTAACAAATTGATTCCATTGTAAGCAAATAATGTTCTGGACGTTTGTTGTGTCCAAATACTTTGCTTCAATTACAAGATATTGTATCTATTTCGAAAATACCTTCTGAGAACGGAATACCATGTATAATTTAAACTCTAAAGATTGCTTTGAAATTTTGCAAAGGAAAATATAGCTTTTGTTGAACCTTCTAATGAGTGAATATAAATATTCAATATTAGCAAAATCAAGTATACTAGTAAGTTCCAGGAAATAAAACTAAACATGAAAATATGAAGTCTTGTTTGCAAAATATTTCCTGTGTACTTAAATTCGAATACTTCCTTATTTGAGCATGATTAGCAAAGCCAGAAATTTATTTTAAATTTTAGTGTTGAAAGTAGCACGCTATAATTAGAAACCAAACATTGCTCAACGTCATCCTTGCCTTGCGAGCTTAAAAGTAAAAGTCAAGTAAAAGTGTAAAGCATATTTTTGTTCTTATTGTAACGCAAGCCCACCTAACATAAACCTAAGTCACACTTACATATACCTAGGCAAGCTATATGCATGAAAAAATAATTCATTATAATTGCAAAATTATGCCAATGAGCCCGAGACTATCTAATGACATTAAACTGTATACAACATTGGATAAAGTGAAAGCGCAATGTAAATACTGAAAGCAGGCTTAAACTGAAATAATTTAAAAAAATAAAATTCCTTAAATTTCCTCATGAATTTTAAAACTTAATTAATATTTTCTTGCTCACGATGAGAAAGTACTAAAATCATGTCTTGTTTTGAATTGAAATAGTATTCCAGGATTTTTTTTTACAGAAATGTCTTCAGCACATTGGTTAAGAACAAAATTGCTTTCAACGGACTTAAGGTTGATTGACTAAATTAAATCGTTAAATAAATTGAAGTTTATACTTAATGCTTGTGCCTATCTGCATTAACGCAAACCTAAAAAAGGTTCAAACAATGTTAATTCATTTAGAACAAGTAAGGTAGCAGTACTAGTACTTTTGTAGCTAAACAAGCCTCACGCAACAAACTAATCTGTCCAAACCGGGAATACCACTGTTTCTATTATTAAATTAACTTGGTTAAATTTAAAAAATTATTAATGTGGATCTTATGGAATATTCAATTTTTCAGTAGCCATGCTTCAAATTTAAGTTTTAAGTGCCGCCAATAAATAAATGATGGTACAAAGGTAACAGTCAAATTGATAATGCTTACCATTTTTGTAAAAACAGTTTTTCATGCTAACCATCATTCTCAATCAATGATTACCATCATTCATCAATTTATTTAATAATTAATCAACAAAAACAACATAAAGGAATTTCTAATTTCTGAAGAATTTGTCATTTTACAACAAGAAGGACAAATTAATTTATAATGAAAACAATAAATTAAAAATATCTGCTTCTGATCAGTTTCAAAAGATATATACGAAACGAATTACATAATATGCAACGTTTATAGACATTTTTACAATCCAACATAAAATAAAATATCTCGGGGTTTAATTTAAAACAAAAATAATTAATATTTTAACACTTGGCACTTTTTGTACAGAAAATAATCAACGTTTATAAACATTTTTACAATCCAACATAAAATAAAATATCTCGGGGTTTAATTTAAAACAAAAATAATTAATATTTTAACACTTGGCACTTTTTGTACAGAAAATAATTAATTTATAACTTAAATTAAATAATGTAAACTTTTTCTTTTTTATCTTAATTTAATACAACAAATGCGTTTGAATTTTAAACAAATACTTTTAACTTTGGCCAATTAATAAGTAGCCTTATTGTAACTATTTACATTAAAATATTTCCCAAAATTAATATTAACACAATCTATCGAACTCTGCCGTGGTTGCGCTCTGTATCCCTGTGTAAGTCGTTCCCTCCTCCCCACAATACCGATGGAATATAGAGGATTCTTCCCCTGACTTTTGCAAGTTCTTTGCATGAGTAACTAATTCATCCATGTCAACAATTTCAATCCTTTTAACAAATAGTTTACTATTGCAAAGGAATGCCCAGCATGCAGACATTAAATCGTAATAATTGTAACTGTACGTTCCAATCCAAAGAAACCTTCTTAATAACTCCCAGTTTCATGTGGGATTGGACAAGGAAAGTGAAATTCTTTCCATGATCTAGTCTCATGTTGCTATTTAGTAAAATTAAGATACATGATTAAGAACCTCTGAAGGTAATTTTATCACAATAGAAGTTTTATTTTTATATAATTAAACACTTACTCCTCTGGTGTTAAATCTACGTGACTCAGTTTGTTTTTGTCGCCTTCGATTGTTATTTTTAATTTGCCTGTGACCCATTCCGCAGCAATCAATGGGAAAGCTAGTTGAACTTTCACTCGATAATGATACACTAGAAAAATACAAAAAATCAGCAAAGAGGCGTCGAACAGAAATATTCCTATTCTCTAAATTATTTAAAAAATGAGCTTACAGCAATATGGAGGATTCTTTGAAGTCGACACGTAGAACTTGACCAAGGTACGATTGGAAACATTGTGATAATATTTGTCCGCATCCAGCCCCATTATTGCGCAAAGAGAGCCGTCATGACCACATGCGTAACATTCGCCCTATAATTGATCCATTACATTGCCAACTTACAGATAAACCCTTAATTAAATTAAAGGAAAGTCAATTTTATGCATCATTTAAACTTGCCTTTAGGTAAGATCGATAGTTGTCACAGGCATGTCCAATGTACTGACATTTATTTGTGATAGATTCAAGAAAGTAGTAGATGGCTCTGTTGTGATTACAAGCGATGACTTCCCTTTGTGCAATTTCTAAAGGATTGAGCCCCTTAGCTTGAATCAAATTCATTGGAACGTCTGTTATCTCACATCCTGGTTGTTGAAATCCATCATTCGGGTAAAAGTCGACGTGTCCGCCTATTTCAAATTCAATACATATTAAGTTATAAACTTAAAAATGAAAATCATTTGATTGGGTTGTTAAATCAAATGAAATGGTAACTGACAAGGTTGACTCATGCCGTAACCCAAAAGCAGAATGGATCTGGAGTCTGTATGTATCGTATCGACTAATTTGGCATCGCTTGGGTCAAGTCTAACAAATTCTGGCATATTTTGGAAATAAGGCTCTGCGGGATCCAATCCTAATAAGTAAAATCAATTGCAACTATAAACATCCTCTTCGTTATTTGACAAATAGGCTAAAAACCAATAGTTGACAAATATGAAACCTGTGATGCGTCCAAGTCCTTCCACTCTTTCCCCTGCATAACCAGCAATATGGGCTCCTGTTACATTCCAAAACAAATAATGATTGCACAAATACATATAAAATTTACTGGAAATTAATTAACTTAAGGCTCATAATAACTTACCTAAGCTATGCCCAATAATGTGAACATTGGCGGGATCTACTCCCAAGTATTTCTGAAATTTAATTAAAAGTAAAATCATATTAAACAATGAAAATTCATTTGTTTACCAAGTTAGCGCTTAATCGCTTACTTACCTGTAGATAATTAATAAAATAACCCACTTCCAATCCAACCAGTCTCGCATTTGCCGTTGCTTGTGTGTACAATGGCAAACTACCCGCTCCCCAATCCACTGTCTAAAACATTGTAATCTCTCTCCTTAACCAAACTTTGTGCCATTTTAATCACCCATGAGCTAAATCCCGTATCAATAAACCCATGGACAATGAATTTTGTTGGTAGTTTTGGATTAAAATTAGCTTCAAGTAGGACAGTCTTGTTGGCAGTGACCATTTTGGGCTGGTAAAAATAGATTTTTTATTTTAAACTTATTGTTAAAATTTAAATTTGCTCGTTGCCATTTTATCGTTCTAGAATTACAAAGAATTATAAAATTACCTCTGCAGTAGTATTTTTAGTATAAAGGATGAATCTTGTATTGACAACATCTCGATCAAACGGGAGCAGACTTATTGGTCTATGCAGTATATGAAACCAATCCTCTGAATTCTCCACGCATAGATTTGTCTCATTATCAAAATCAAAGCATTTTCTCGTCAATTGAATTTCTGTGTCCACCAATGGCTTCAGGGGCGACTCTGTTGTTGGAGGCATTGGTGTAACTATTCNATTTGTCTCATTATCAAAATCAAAGCATTTTCTCGTCAATTGAATTTCTGTGTCCACCAATGGCTTCAGGGGCGACTCTGTTGTTGGAGGCATTGGTGTAACTATTCTTTTTACTGTTTGTGACTGTGACACGTTACTCAACATTGTATGGACTTCTGACGAGGATGATGTCATGCCAGAAGGATTAACTAGTTCTATAAATTGAATAAAATAAAAAATAAAGCATTAAAAAATAAATAGTAAATTGCAAGTTAGCTTTAGTTTATAAACTTCAACATAAGTGAACCGCCTCTTCACTGTAACGTATTTCCTCAAATTATTAAAGTTATCGTAAAAATAATCAGTTTGTAATCATATTAGACACATTTCCGCAAGTTATTTGTAAAGCATAAACATATTGATCTTGACTCTCAATTCATTTAATTCAAATCTCAAAAAATCCCCTTTACTCAAATTTTGATACTTATTTTGTTTGTACCTTACATACATAAAATTCCCTTAAATTATATAATTTTAGACAAAATGCCAAAAATATTGCAAAGCTGTACCAAGAAAATTAGTAAGTTTTCATAATCACATGAAATAATACTTTTGAGATTATATTCTCTACTGATCCTTATCATCCATAACGATACGTAAGTTTTAAAGCTCAAAGAATTCAGCTAGCTACCTATCAGCATCATCGCCCAAACTTTTTCACGATCATTTACCTAGGTATAAATCATTCAACCTACAAATCTTAGCTGCGTTATCATAAATTATGACTATTGCAGCATTTAATAATTTAATTGTTTTTCGTACGTTTGTGACTCACGAATACTTTTTATGCACTGTTTCTATTGTACTTGTAGAAAATTATATATAAATAATTTCTACAAAAGAGACACTGTATTTACGATTATTTTTAACCATATAAAATAGACGCAAATGTGATCCATAGCAAACACCTTGTCAAATTTTAATCCAAAGGATTTGTAGTTGTTACCAAAATGTTGACAAAAACATTTGAAACATATACGAATGTACAGTAAAAAATGAATCAGGTTGAAAATTTATGTTGGTATTAGGACCCGGGACCCCGCATTTGCCACTTGTTGTCAAGCAGAAAAAATAAAATGCATTAGGATACTATTAAAATTTCAATTTAAGCTTGTTCAGTTCAACGTTTGAGACGAGGTCAATAGGACAAAATATTTGCATTGTTGTATTTGTGGTAAAATGGAAAGGAACGTGTTATTTTGTTCTGCACAACGCAATAAAATTGACAAGAGCCCTTCTTCTTCCACTGCATTCATTCACTACTCGCATTTAATTCATCAAATCCTGTCACTCTTTACCTACTTTAATGCTCAACATTTTGAATTATTTTTTTAAAAATGGGATACCTACTTTCTGAGATTGGAGAACAATAATTGTTGTAATCATGATTTCACTAATTGTAAGGAGGAATTTGCTAGAATGTTTGTCCCTCGTTTGACTATGACGATGGGCAGGCCAGGGCACGAGTTACTATTATTATGTAATTAAAAAGCCTACTACACAATTTCAGTAAAAGAAACGAGGTTTGAAAGAATGGAATGTGCGTTTGTAGGTAGAAAAGGGCCACTTAAAGTAATTGTGTTATATCCCATCTGTCGCAATTTGAAAATAATTAACTTTTTGATAAATAAAGCAAAACCTAAATGAGCCTAAGACAGTTTTGACAAATTGTAAACACAAGAAAATAAACTATTTCAAGAAAAGCTGATTTAATTAAAAATTCTTCAGGAGCCAAATCATTTCTCTTAATTAGTAAAAATATTGTTGATCTTATACACTAATATGTGAATATGCACGATTGTGAAAGGTTAAAGAATTTAGTTACGATGATAATGATGATGAGTCAAGTGTTGATTTTGTTAGTTTAAAAATCATAAAAATTGCACAAGCATAAGCATGCGCATTTATTATTGTAGTTTGTCGTAAAGGTTTCCTAATCACCCAAGCCTAAAAATGTAACTTGATATGCATTTTGCTTACCAAATCTACACAAGCATAAGGAACAGGTATAGCGTTGATTAGCAAAATAAATGTCACGCTTGAATTTATTAAAATTCCCTTTTACGAAGATCAAACAGGAACAAATGAGTGCATTGCGTTCGCGTTCTGATTTTGTTCACTCATTCAATTACTAACCAGAAAATTCAATAAATAAATTGAACTTTACGAATTATTTCAAATTGTGATAGTGTTACAATGTTTATAAAATCGAAAATATGGTAAGGCATTGCCATGTACAAAAAGTAACGATTGATATTATTTCAATACTTCAGGTTTCTCTTTAACTATAATTATTTTTGTAAACAAATATAAGTAAATGTATAAAAATATTGTTATTCAATTCAAACGTTACGTGTGTGTTACGTAATTAAAGGGTGTTTACGTGAACAAAGTACGCTTCTTACTTTTGCTACATATTGTAACATTTATTATTTTGTTATGATCAATTTTGCTGAAAGATGACAATTATTGGTGCAACGACAACTTTTCTGCTCAGTTTCATCAGCATATACCTAAAAATTTCAAAATGTTTCCGGGTAATTGTCCATGATAGTCATTCTTAGCTAATCATAGATTTGCATTTTATTTACCAATCCGGTTTAAAAGCTCCATACCAATTCTGACTTTTTATGCTGAAAACATAGGTAGACCTAGCTATAACTTAGTAGTTTGCTAATTAATATGTGACCAGTTTAATTGATTCTCAATAGTTCCTAATCACTACTAAATTGCAACAGAAATTTGAAAAAGCACGCAACAACAGGCACATTACACAGGACAAGTTGATAACAATGCCCAGCGTTTATTTTTCAAAAACCGTTTGTTAACCTTTCTCAACTCTTTATAGCTATGTACTGACTACTACAATCTATATTGCAAATATTTTAATAAAAAATAGGGAACAGTAAAATTCTTAATTATGAATGAAGGAAATATTTTTTAGCAGAATTGAGGGCAGTTTTGATGGACAGCGTTACAAATATACACCGTTACCAATACAAAATTAATTAACTATTAAACCAACGTAGGTATTGAAACAATACAAGCAAACAAAATTACACAGGAAGAGCTTAGGTAGGCATTGTGCTATCTGTAAGTACTTATTTTCTTCGTTACTCCCACTCATCATCTCATTTATCAACATAAACATCGTAAAATGGCAGCATCCCGTCTCTTCTCATCACGTTTTTTATCCCAAAGGACTCACTTTATGGGTTAAAGCTTTATCGATATAGCAATACTTACTTTGACAGGATTTTGCAATACTGAGAATTAGCAACCTGAATAAGAAATTAAGATGTTTGAGGAGGAGAAGGGATGCATATTTTTCTTTTGTTCCTTTGCTGTTTTTGGAGAGAGTATAAAGATAGGCTTGCAATATACTTTTGTGACGAGGCGATAAATACTAAAATAAGTGAAGATTATGTAGAGTTGTTATTGGCAAATAGTTCAAGTTAATTGCATAACGATTTGTAGAATAATTATCATAGTGGCTCTCATCATCTTCCTATTTTCTGTAACTTACTTTTGGAATGCGTTGGTTAATGGTCATCTTGACGAATGATACAAAAATCTTACTCTCCAATCAATATTGACTATTTGTAAATTCTGTGTTTGCAGAAATTTCATTACATAAACTACTTTAGTAATTCTGCTGAAATATTGTTAATTTTAATGACGCTTGAGATTCAAACTTTAAATTATTATGCAATTGTAAATGTAAACTTTGATGATCAAGTACTAAAGTTGGTATTACTTCAGTCACGGGAACTATTCACCCCGCATTTCTTTTAATTGTGCACCCGGGCTCCATACAATATTGAAAGCTCAGACCCCAGCGTAATATTCAAGCTTTAATTTAGAGCAGCGCAAATTTTGCATTAAATTAAAGTATTTGTCGATAAGTTTAGTTTTTGTGGCTCCGGTTAGGTTGTATCTGGTCCAGGTTTTACAACTCAAGGAAACATTACAGGCCCGGAGTCTATTGTAGGTTATAGGCACAAATATGGGAAATCAGGTAAATATAGCCTAGCAGCCTAGCATTAATTATGTAATTACATAAAATCAATATAACTAACCTCAAGCAAGCTTAATAATTTCACCTTCCAAACTACTTATTGAATGTCATTCCCCATTTCTCTCCTGTAATTGGTCAGTGGGTCACATGATAAAACACTTTTGTCTCTAACATAATATTAAACTACACAAAATGCCTACATTACACGTGATGTGTATTAACAACACAGAGCTTAAGTAGCAAGAACTTAAATCATGCGTTATACAAAACTATTTTGCATTTCATTTATTTGGTAGTACTATTACACACTCTATTTTTACAAAAAAATAAAATACATAAAAAATCCACGATACTTGATAGATTTCAGCTTGTCTACGGAATCTGTGCAGGCAAATAGTATGTTTTATGATAATTAATTAGTATGCATCCATTTTTCTAAGCATTAATTAAAAAATAATCACGTTATCATCTGATCCTGTGCTTGATAGATGTGCTAAATCAGTTATCATAATCATATTCGTCGTCATTTTACATCCAATAACTCTTCTTAAAAATCTTCTTCGAATCATCTCGTCACTATTCTCGAATTAAAACTCTTCCTTTGTTCCAACCTAATAATCATTTTATTATATTATTTTAAATAAAAACTGTAAGTATGATAATTTTTCATGTAAAATCAGCCAATTATAAACAAAACTTTTAGAAAATTTTACGATGAAAGTTTTAGAAAATTTCTTATTTTGTAAAATGCTTAACTTTTATAAATAAAGCTTGAGTGAATGTATCTAATCTTATCGGTACTCTCGAAAACTTCTAGGCTGATGATGATGATTTGATGACGACAAATTTTTTAATTTTAAGATTTGAAAGTCAATGAGAAACACATTACTTTGTTGAAATATTTTAAGGGTGTTGTTTAAGGTACTGATTAAATTATTTACACACATAAATCCTAAATATAAAAGATCCATTTATGCCTGCAAAAAACTAAACGAAAGTCATAAATATTAAACAATAAATTTAATATTTATGTTCCATTGGATTTAGTACTTAATTAATTGTAATTGTAATTTTCACCGATTGCTTATTATCTGATTAAAACTTTTTGCTTTGAGTTTAGCTTTTATGAGATATAGAGGCTTGTTTCACCAAAATCTTAACAAAACAGACTATACCCAACCGTAAACCAAGTTTCGTTTTAAAGGATTGTAAACTTTATTCATTGCAATTACTATAATTGTGTTGCAGAGTAAAGTCGGTGTTATCATTAGTAAAACATTTTTAATTTTTAACATACAAGTAAACATCTACCATTTATATCCGGTAGTTTGCTTGTATTAACTGATGATAATAAAAGGTTAAGAGGAAATAAATCGACGAAGGTTTAGTTAAAACCTTATCGTAGGCTAACAACGTACACATCTTTTAAAGTTAGCCATAAAATGTACAATTTCTTGCAACAAATTCTGCAGTGAAGTGTGGAGAGCTTCTACCTGACAATTAGAAACGCTTTTTTGATATGAGCACTACTCTACTAGACTACTTTTCATTGTGTGGAAAAAATTACTTAAAAAGCTTGAAAGTGACAATGCCTTAACTTATTATACCTTTACCAATACCTTTAGTCATTCTTAAATCTAGTCTTTAATACTTCTACAACCTATTAATAAACGGAATATAAGTTGTTTGAAAATAAACTAGAAAACTGGCGCATTTAATGGATTATATTTTTGTTAGCAGAAATGGATTTAATTTTACCACAGGATACACAGCTAAAAATGTGGTCTCAAATTTCCGTGGGTGTAGAGTTATAAGTTATAACAGGTGTAGCTACTATAGTCTCCCATTTTATAAATGATTTATGCCACACTTGTTAAACAAGTGTCATTATTTTGACTTCAGCAACAAAACTCGACTTTATCTGCGTGAAGAAAGATAAGGGTGGAGATAAAATTGCGTAAAAGGGGAACAGTCAAATGATAGTAACAAAAGAGCCAAAAGTAGCCATCATTTTCATAATCAAATGGAACGAAAAAACCAGTGCACAGAAACTTGCATATATTATGAATGTAAACAAAAGGAAACAAAAATTGAATAATTTACAAAGTAAACAATATTTATTCAGCAGCACACTTTCCTATTTAGAAAAGCGTAATTAGTTTGCAAGAGAAATCGATATTGCTGAGAGGGGTGCTTGCGATACTGCCAATTTTATCGATGTGCTGACATAACGTGCAGTTGTATGAAAGAACATAAGCAGAAGGAAAAGTAGGGATCAAGAGGCGGTTGTCTTAATTTACACTTCATATTTAAAGAGACATCCTGTTAAAATTGAGTTGTGTTGGACGACTGTCATCAGCAATTTACGATTACATAAGCTTTGAATAATCACAAGAGAGGAACTCCGGAAGTGAATGGCAGATATTATGGTTTAAGTATAAATTTCATACGTATTTGCATTATTACCATTTTCTGCCGTATCGTTCATCCCAACAGCAGTTGAAGATGCTGAAGTGGCCGACTCTGCAGTAATTTGACGATAACTCCTCCCTCCTGCATCCCCACTTGGGGGTAGAGGCGGAAGCTGAAGGGCTTTACGGAGGAATTTCCAATCCCACAGGAGAAATCCGTTGGCTGGCGCTATTAGCCAGGAACAAACGGAAATTGAAAGGAAGAGAAAACACGTCCATGATAAAAATGAAACTCGAAGATTGTGTTGATGAAGGCGTCGAGGACGACGACGTTTTGGTTGACAGGGGAGAGGATAAAGTCCTATCCTTCGGGCTGCCTTCTGACATGAGATAGTCTTTGAGTCTTTTGTTGAGCACCATCGTCACCATTTACGAGAAAAACAATGCAGAGATAATTTGGTATTAGCATAATAATAAAAATTTGAAACTGATACGGACTGTAAATAGAAAGGGAAGTTATTTATAGAAGTTTTCTATTCTTTCTTCAGCATAACATTTCATCAACATGATATATAACCTCACTTCATATAATCATCTTCACAGTTGCACTTTTTATGACGTGAATTAAACCACTCTGTAAAACTAATGGCAGAACTAATGGTAGGTACTTACATTGAGACTGTATAATAATGTCTTTTAATTTTCAATTTGAATATAATTTCTCATTCATAATCTTTTAGATTTGGATAAAATCAACTGCGATTCCTCTCTGTCCTTTGTTTCGATTTTGTACACGTAGCTTGAAGGTAACGAGTTAGAGAGTGTCACCATCACTGACAAATATTCTCACCTAAACTCAATGTCAAATAACTAAACCAACATTACAACATAATGCTTTCAATCAATCCACAAACAAAGGGTACACGATCTATTGCGTATTCACGGTATTCTCAGTCCTTATCACAAGGATTTCAGAATTTATTTATTTCTTCTTCTGCGACATTAACTAATAACAAGGATGTTGATGATGGCGATCAACGGTCAATTACATTTAACCTTCACCTTTTAAAATTATCTTTTCCAAATTATAATTATTTTTTGTTCAAATGAGTTTTTTACAAAAATTGCGACAATGTGGCAACGTCAATTGCCCTTCACATCCACTAACCCAATCCAACACTTTTTCGAAACAAAAACATCATCGTAGGTTTTGAAAGTTCATTGGACACCCATTCCGAACAGCATTTTGTTTATATGAATTTTAAATAGTTAGAAGATGAAATTCAAAATCGCCATCAACATCACCAAATCACAACTATCACCATCACTTGCAAAAAGAAGACTCTTTTCTTCTTGCCACCTTACATTTCGCACACAAGAACCTCAGCAACAACAAATCATTAATCATATTCAGGTATCTCGCATTCAGACACCAAGTGCTCACTAAACTTCTTCCCCTCATCCTCTTTACTTATTCTTCTGTATGTAAACCAACATGACACTACTGCGCTACATTCTCTTCTTCAGTTTCTTTTACAATCATGATCACTGACCACATTTATTCTACTTTAAAATATGCCATGATGATAAGAACTTAACGAACACAATCTCCTCCTTGCTATATGCTATACTTGAGTATAACTGTTAAAAAGGAAAGCACTGAAAAACGCATCGCTTGGTTTGTTCATCTTCACATTCGCTTTATCGTTTTCTTACTTCCAATCGTATTTACACTGCAAATTGCCAAAACGTGTATGAAAAATAAATTTTGGCTTTCATGTTTCTGCATACAAGGTACGATTGTGAGTTTGCTTTTGGTTGCAATTGTTCGAAAATGCTTTATGCATGCCTAACTCATGTATAGAAACTTATGTTCCGCGGCAATCAATGTAAGCTTAATAATTAAACATGACAATATTCAATTGTTAAGTGACTTTAACATTACTATCAAGCACAGATTTTTGCATTTAAAGGGTTGAATTATGATATTTGCTAAATTTTAACATTGTAGATACTTTAATTATGCTGCTGCATTTTATTTTGTTTTTGCTTGAGTACCAGCCCGTAGTATTAATTGATATACAGCGGCGCACGTTTTATTAGAACTTGCATTTCATGTAGCGTGTAGCTGCAAAACCGTCACGCATATTATAAAATTGTGTTTCGATGCATTTTATTTTGCTAACAGGACAGCATTCTTATCGTTAATTTTTATGAATTGTACTCTGATTCTCAGGCTGAGATTTTTCGAGATTATTATTTTTTGCTCTGAAAACGTATCGTCAACAAAAAGCGCAACAGCAACAATATAATATCAGCGTAAGTTGGTTATGTGATCAGTGTAGTCTCGTTTCTTTTTAATTTAAAAAGGTTCGACGAAAGATAAAGGACATGAAAACTAAAAAGCTCTTGGCTTTAAAGAAAAACTATTTGGTAGGTTAGGAATGAGCGAGTATACTCGTAAAGCTCTTTACTATTAACAACTGAAAGAAGGATGTAATTGTGCAGAAAATGTGAATATATTCTCTATCATGTAACGCTTTTGAAAAGTACACAGATCGGTATGCCATGTCTAGCACCAATACCTAAAAGATAAGTGGGAGATCTGATAAGGTTCTAAGGGTCTCTTTTTGCAAAAACGCAGTATAGCAAG
>JAANSO010001867.1:0-15242 GCA_036507315.1 Lepidocyrtus fimetarius | reverse complement strand
TCGTCAACAAAATAAAGCTTGGGTTTTAGCAACAACCCTTAACTGTTGTGGTATAAATTTCAACAAGGCTCAATGTTCACAAGTAGAAAGCGTCATGTTGCAGTTATGCTTGTTAAAATGTGTCTGTAATAGGAATGAATAGCCTTTAATCCAGATTAGTTTGCTTCTTCAGCACTATACAAAGTGTAAAAAGCCTGCCATGGAAGAAGCCAAACAAGTTCATCCGGCAAATTGAAGTTATAATATGATATCATTATTAGGTATAGCTTCACACTACAACAAATTGAATTGTAGAGCACTTCTTCCAAAAGAATGACTTTTTTGGCCAATGATGATAATGATGACTATGGTGCGAATATGGCTTAATAATAGATATAAAACATATATTTACTCACACATTTGCTTCTTGCCCCCTTTTGGATCTTGGCTCGGGTGGCCTTTAGCTTAATTTCTTAAGCTCTCAAGTCATTTCAAAAATGTTGCTCGTGTATAGTAACTTGCTAGTTGCTAACATTACCCTCATCTCGTCTTCTTATGATTGCCAGCTGCATGCAACGACAATCATATTACGCTGCTGGCCTTCCGACTGAACCAATGAATTTACTTGGAACTGGAATACACCTCCAAGCTAGTTAGTAAATATGGTGAAAAATATTGCATCTTCCTGGTTATAACCGCAAAAAATTAGCTGTTTTCTTCCTTGTTTACCTACACAGCAAACTAATTTACAATGAAATCATTACTTGTCAAGTCGTAATCCATTCCTAACTTTATGAAATTACTGTTATATAAGTATGAAAGAGATTCAATCGGTTGTGGTAGTGTTGGCTTTACTGAAGTTCCGTGGCTAAAAGGTACCTATATTGACCCAACACGTTTTGAAAAAGTGGTAGTAGAATGCCATGGTACTAGAACATGAGCAAACTTTTGGATTTTCTTCTTTCCCTTTCTCTTCTCAAGTGGAAAGAGATAGAACAGTCCGGTTGGAAAATGTTCTTTAAAGGATTAGATGTTACTAGATAGTTGACTGGATAAAGAATGAAAATACAGTTCACTTATTTGTTCACAAGAGTTAAAAACTTGTCAGTTAACAAGATATACAACAATTTATATAGAAAGTATGCAAAAACAGAAGCTTAACCTATAAAAAATAGCTAAAGAAAAGACGAATGAAAATAGGCATTAGAAAATGAAAATTGTAAGGATAGGCACAGATAATAAATAGCTTTTTTCTTACGAGTGATGGTGAATCGATAGCGGCGGCGCTGGTGGCCCTGTTTATTCTAAAGTTTTTGCAACAGCTAAAAGAAAGTCTGGCAAAAAGTATAGTTGACTGATTTAAACAAGAAATGGAGAAGATAACGGTGACAATTGAACATTTGTACACATTTCAGTATAACTTTTACACTCAAGTACTACTTTACTCGTACTGATAATAATTTTTAGCTTGACATAACCCGCTCTTTTATTAAAGAGAGGGGGAAAGAGAATTTCACATCTAGAAATGGAGAAGATAACGGTGACAATAGAACATTTGTACACATTTCAGTATAACTTTTACACTCAAGTACTACTTTACTCGTACTGATAATAATTTTTAGCTTGACATAACCCGCTCTTTTATTAAAGAGAGGGGGAGAATTTCACATCCCATCAGGACATTTTACATCCATACTCGTCTTCCTATAGTTATGTAGTATGTAGCACGCAGAGTGTAAGCAAAGATACAAAAAAGAAAATAACTTTCACCATCATCATCATCTGGTGGTAAATACGATGGAATAAAAATTCCTTTGTCTAAAAATTACGCAATCTTCTAGACATATGTGGATATATATAGTGCGCTACGTGCATAATAGTGTGGTAAAATAAGCAAGAAATGTAGACTAATAGCTAACATTCTAAGCCAAAAATCCTGATAGATCTGTTAACCAGCGTTCCTTTCTCGAAACTGTAATAAAATCGAATGATGCTCAATATATTTCCTTCACTTTTTCCTCTTCTCTCGCTCATTCACTTTTCCCATTCATTGAAAGCCTTTCTCTCTCGTCTTGTCTTCATGAGCCAACCTAAAGTGGCTTTCATTTTTACACGATTACTTAAACCCAACTATTGCTAACGGTTTTTCTTTCTTTACGGAATTAAGTGCACTTTTTATATCACTATTGCAGTTTCAGAGTTTAATGGAAAGAAACACATTTATTTAGAATGAGAAAAAGATGAAACAATGGGATATGATCCGTCACCGATTACACATATGATTATGATGATTCAATACAGATTTCTCTGGACAACGCAACTCTCAAAATGGTTCTAATCTTGGCATGACTCTAATGGCATTATAAGAAAATGCTTTCACTCTTCTTTTATGACCGTCGCCTATCAACTATGAAGAAAGATATTTGAAACATTTCTTCACTAGTTTAGCTTAGCTAACCACGGAGAAAAGAGGATGTAGGTTACTATATTTCTATGTTTCTCTTACAATCGAGCAAAAAAAGTATGAGTTTTACCAACCATTTCGTTCCATATGTATAAGTAATGTATAAATATAGTATTTGCAACACCATCATGTTCCCATCTATTTCTTGCAAAAAAACAGTGAAGGGAAAGTAACAAAATCTAAGTACAAAAAGGAAAAGGATTCTGAGCCATTTACTGCCGTTTTCTATCTCTTGTTTGTGCTGACAATGGGTAGTCTTCCAGAAAAAGAAAGAAACTGACTGTGATAGAAGAAAAACCGACAACATATAGTACTAGCAAAGCCTATTACACGTGAGGCTGAGCGAGTTTTGCAATCCCATATAGGAGATGGATTAGGTCTGATGCTATTTTCAAGCACCGAAATGAGATGATAGGCTTGAACGATTGTCAATTGATTTTATTTGCTTTTTCATTTCCTGTCAAGAAAACTAGATTGGATTGCAATTGCACAAAAAAGAGTTTATAAAAATCAGAGCCCAATTTTGTGTAACCTTTTTCTCCTCACCCACTTTTATAACTGCATTGTGCATCGCTCGTAAAAATTAACAAAATTCTTTTCATATTTATAAGCACCGCAACAATCTCTTGACCGATTACATGGGGTAACGTACGCTTTAGTAATTTATAAATCTTTTGCTAGCACATTAAAGAAGATAAGCATGTTTAGCTACTTTTGTTAATGCCGTGAGTTGGTGGTAATATATAGAAAGCCGCTGTGATAGTATAACTTAAGCATGTTCAAGAGGAAGAGAAAAAAGAACCGGAACGGGAGTTTCTGGAACCATCTCGTGGGTACCCCCAGTTTTCATCATTATTTTTATTATCATCATCCTCAAGTTCCCTTTGAGTTGACGGGAAATGAGGCGAGAAATAGTGCCTGACGTTAACTTGAATATCACTTACTACCACCACTACCTCTCTAGTAGATGTATGCATTTATGATGATGGTGAGTAAAAAAGAAAGATGGGAAATGGATCCCTTTTATTATATTTTTTGAAACTGTATACAAAATCTTTTGTTACGAAATGAAGTCCTCATTTAAGGCTTTGGATGTTACTGTGAATCTCCCTTATCTACTATCATTATTATTATAATGGGACATGTTAGACTACACTGACTAGAAAATATGCAAAACACCGATTAAAGTCTTGTCTTGCATTTGTGTAAGTATAAATATAATCTGAAAAAATATATATGCATGTTCGTCTCTGTATGAAATCTTTCACCTAGCTTCATCCCCAAATTCAGATTCCAATTTCAGTTCAATGCCATTTGTTCCTGTTTTGAATGAAAAGAGCGGAAACGTTAAATAATGTAGGGAATAAATATGATTGGGTTTGTTTGAGCGCCTGCCCTATACTGTGTTCTGCACAAACGGCAGATAGGCATCAGTGCTCTTTCATAATAAATTGGGAAGTGTTGAAAGAAGAAAGTATGATTGCCGAACAACAGAGGAAAAGTTTTGCTGGATTTTCTCCAGAATTTGTTATTATGAACGTTGTTGTAACAATGCAAAGAAAAAGTAAGAAGGAGCGGGAGAGCTCTTGTATCCCGTTTAAGGATATTATTTGAAGAAATGACGGTAGTGTGAGTGTGTGACGCTAAATTTATTCCTTTCCAATCGATGAAGCACATTGAATTTCCGTTGAATTGATGTAAAGTTGAGAAATAGGCTAGAGAGATGGTGATGATGGCGATGACGATAATAGTCTCATTTCATGTGTGTGTAATTTTACAAGTGTTGATGATGATGATGCTCACTTTCACTTGCTTTCAAAAAACCCGAGATTCTCTCTTTGTGTGGACCACGAAGGGAATTGTGCAAGGGAACCAACACACTCCTATCCGCTCACACCAGTGTTGCCGAATGAGTTAAAAAAACTATCAAAATGATGTAGCGGTGGTGGTTAAAGTGGTTTCCTTTAATATTTGTAACTTTGCATGCAGGAATAGTGCCAATGGTGGTAATGATGATTCCATTTGAGCGTATGAAATTGAATGCTCTTGTGTTAGAGAGTAGTAAAGGACTGGTGTAGCACTGGGTCAATCCCTTTGAACTTTTGAATGTACAATAAATCAAATTTTCTATACAATAGACGTCCAAACATTTATTGTAGATTTTCCTTAACTGACAGAAGAATAAACGATTTGAATGATTTCTTTATAGTTTGCTTTTGACAAGGACTTGGAACCTTTTCCACGACAAAATCCAGTAGCATAATTAAGAAACCGTTGTTGATTTACTTGCGTACTTAGAGTAGCTCTTAAAAACTTCTTTTCTATTTGGTATTCTCCCTTCATCATTATTATACGCATTCTCATGTCACAACAATTCATTTGAAACTGTAAAAGGATCCGTAAGAATTCAGAGAAAACATCAAAGACGCCTTGTCATTAAAAAACTAGTTGTAATTTTAAACTAGTATTGCTTTGAGCAGGAACAGCTACTCATAACATGTTCTGTATAGTACGCTACATTCATTATAAACCTCTAAAATGAAATAGAATTCCAACGTCAGCAGTTTTGTTGAATTATTCCCTTTTTAAAAGTACATCGAATTGAGGGTATGGAATGGGGAGTAAAATAAATAAAAACAGTAAAACTGGAACGCAGTTTGTGGGTGGTAGGTTTGCCTAGTAAGTATAAAATAGACAGGAGGCGACAGAGGGATTTTAGCACAATTTTTTACCAACTTTCTCTCTGCTTCGTTCTTTCATTCAATAAATATATATCTTTGTCCCTTATTTCAGCCCAGTAACCCTGTTTCCTCCAAAGTATATAGGGGAAGTGGGTACGCAACGCTATAAATGCTTATAACCGTGCGGTCATGAACGAACAAAATGGTTTAGGTACAAAATCACCCATCATCAAACATTCAACTCGAAAATTCATGCTTCCTTCCCCATTATAGAAAACCACAAAGCAGGACGCTACTACTGCTACTACAACCAAACCAGGCACGCAACAGTTCTCAAATGGAATGAACTATGCACTGTGTACACATAAAACCAAGCCATGTATTTGCAGTTTTGTACATTTTATATAAAAAATTTAGTTTTATTTTTAGCAACATAAAAAATAAACTGGCTGGCAAATGTAATGTCTAAAGCTTTTGGATCTGTAGTAGTTGGCTGGACACGAGGCAAGTTTTCGTAGTTGTCCACTTTTTCATGTCCTCTGTGTACATCCAGAATATCCGCCAAAATCCCGCTGCAAAAAATAGAATACTGCTCAAAAATAGTAGACGAGGAGGGTCTACCAAAACAGGAAAATTCATCTGTCTAAGCACAAATCCACTTATTTCCACTGTGTTTTGTTGTTGACCGTACTAATACGTCACAAATATGAACAAATCCAACCAGGAAGCTACTAGAAATGCGATGGGAGAAAGTTACAAAATACAGATGTAATATCTGTAATATGCTGCAAACCCAAAAAATATATAAAGCGAATTTGCTTTCCCCTATTTGTATCATCAAAAAACTATTCATGTAAATAGCAGTCACTGCGCTTTCTCCCTTTTCTTATATATCGACTTGTCAGTGTGATTAATGAGGTCTCGATTGGTCGCACACCCAGTTTTCCGCTTTTCTGCGTGCCTTTTTCCCTGATGAAATTATATCTGGACAAAAACAACAGGAATTGCTTTCTTTTCCCTCTCTCCATTTTATCTTTAGATTGTCCTTCTTGCATCACATGGTCCACGTCTGCTCAAGTCATCTTTTGAAGTATTTATATTGCACTGTTTGGTCAGCCAATTTAGTGGAGCAGTTATCCTAGTTTATCTGTATAAAAACAAACTTTGGTTTTGGAATGTACTGAGGTGACGCAAAATCAACAAAAATCCGCATTATCTCATGCTTGACTTCTGGTGAAAAGAGACTTTTTTATTTTGCTGCAGTTGCATCTGTTCAGTGAAAGTGAGATGTTGGAATAATGTGTTATTCAAGAATTCGCCAAATTGCTTACTTAAATTAATTAAAATAGTATGAGTTGCGTGATAATTGCTGCTATTGATAACGGTTATTAATATTGCAAATTTTCTTTATGGTGGAGTCTTCTAAATTCCAGCAATTCAGGTCATAACCATTATCTTAATGCTTTCATGATATTTCATAACAATAAATACCGTTAGGTAAGCTACTGCTTGGTTAATACACACGCACCTTTTTCCACCGCGATGATCCAATTTCCCTATTTTTGCAATCCCTTCAGGAAATTTTCAACACGTTATTATTACTATTATTGTTGCGCCGTACTTTCACCAAGCAATCCAATAAGATTGGAATCCAGTGCCACTCGGATTATAATAACAATTTGGTAAAAATGACTGTGGGTATAAGTATCCACGGGATGGAAGGCAGAGCAGGAAAGGCAGTAATGAAAAGAACTTTTTCAAACCGACATTGTGTAAAAACAGGAATAGCACTTTCCTAAAATTAATTCTACGGGTATTATAGCAACTGAAGTGGAAGAAATAGACCGTAGTAATAGTGAATGGAACGCACAACATCTTCCAAATGTGCACAAGTATTTTTCAGAGAATTTACAAAAGAGTTGTTGCAATCAATACTTAAGCCTTCTATGCCAATGTACCTATAAGTTGGTTGGTAGGTAAGTGGGGAAGAGGTAAAGAAGAGCAGGTGCTTCCTTTTGCGTGCGTTTTTGCCAGATTTTTGTGGTTCTCCTTTTGTTTGACTTGTATTGAACTCCCATTTTTCTTTACCTGCTCTGTACAGGTCAGGATGAATACTAAAGTATGATTTTAATATTATAAAGTAGTTGAAAAGGAGAGAAAAATGTATTGTGAATTCACAATACGTATAAAGATATATCATACTTTAATGGAATTTATGTATTGTTGCAGAACTGACTGAAAAGGGAAAGCTGTATAGGAACTTGGATTTGCTAAATCTTTAAGGAAAAGTAGAAAAAAGGAGAAACTCTTTTTGGTTTCGAAACTCAAAACAAAAATCTTATACAACTTCTTTCCATTACGAACGTGTCTCCAAAAACTGATTTTCTTATTTCAATGCTTTTTTGTATTGTAACGATACTCCAGCAGCTGTTGTTTCGTATATTTTTAACCGGCTGCTTAGACAGTGACAACTAGCGCGACTCGAGGAGAAAGCGAAAATAAAATGTACATTGTAATAAGTAAATAAATATATACACGCTTTCATCGCAATATGTATCATTTTTATTTTCTCTTTGAGCTCTGTCCGCTTTAGCCAACCTCACTCTTTCAGAGTGGAACCCAGCTAATGCTCTGCTGATTTTTCTCACTCCTTTTGAAAGGACTCTGTAGGGAAAAATAATGGAAAGAATAAGAAATAAGGGAGTAAATGCCGTGTAAAAATCCAATGATGTTTTTTAGTTATTTTTAAGCTGCTATAACGCATAAAGAAATCCTTCTTGTTTTGGTATAGATTGTACTTATGACTTTGAGAATGATCCCTTTCCCAAAAACTATTAAGATTCTACGCTTCCACCATTACTTCATGTTCAATTCTGTATTACTGCTGCTGTGTGCTTTCTTTTAAGATTTTTATGTTTATGAAAGAAGGATATTGGGTAATGCAAATATATATAGATTTTTTGTTCAAGTCATAATATGCAATTTACGTGAGCCCATCAAATGTATCTATATTACGTGATGTAACTACGTAGATTGAAAGTGGTGACCGGTGCCGCTGCTCCTGGCTTATTCCTTTCTTGCTTACTACGGCATTAGTGTTGTTGAGCAGGTCTCTGTTGAGGACAACATCGCCGCAACATTCCATTTTCCCTTTAAAAATAGAGGCCAAGTCACCCTGACAGTTTTTGAAACATATGTGAAGAGAAAGTGGGATAAAGAAGAAAAGGATGAAGAAAAAAGGGAAAGTGAACGAGCATGATAGTTTTCTCTTTCTACTCACACACTCTTTATATTTCTCTTCACTTTCCTTATTCCCTTATTTTCAAACTCTCAACTTTCGAAAAAAAAATCTACAAAGAAAACAGAAATGAATGGTAGAAGTAGCAGAAGTAAGTGAAAGGAGTAGAAAAGAGGAGAAGAAGAAGAGATGAGGACCTCCCTCCTTTTGTCTCGACTAATGGGCCCCATGACACGAATTTATACTGGGACACAGCATCACTACTGCAGCAGCACCAACAACAACAAAAGCTAACTTGTTAAGATATATTCAACAGAAAACAAGAAGCCATATAGTAGAACGTAAACGAAATGAGGGATTCTCATTGTGCCCTGTCTTCTTTTCTCTCTCATAGTTTCTCATACACACTTCTTCGCTATCCCTGCTCAATCTTAGCAATTTTTAAAAGAGTAAGGAAGAAAAAGGCTTATATTGTTTAGAGGAATAGCAATTCTGTCCCTTCCACTCACTTTCGTCTCCCACTTTTTCCTTTGCACTTACACTTGTTTACTTTTTGAGAAAGAGTTTAAGGCATTAGAGTAACAATATACTACTTCATAACAAGAAGAAAAAAGGGAAGTGGATAGAAATAAGACGAAACAAACCTAATAATAATGATAATAATAGAAAAAGGAAGGAATAGAAGTAGATATAAATAAACATATATACATTGTTGCCCCAAAAACGTATAATCATAATATATTTTATGTGTAATGTGAACAAGGAACAAAGTGAAGTGAGTGTAATAACAAAGAGAGAAAAATTGAAGTGAGTGCAAAGCAACTATCTAAGCACCTCGTCTTCCTTGCATTACAGAGATGGATTTTTACCAGTAAGAAACCCATGCCCATTTAAGAAAACTAGCCAGAGTAAGTAATCCTCGTAATAATAATGCAAAAATGTATATATCAAGAGAGAATATCGTATAACTAAGATTCGTAGAAAGTTGTTACGGTTTTTACAATAGAGTTAAGATTTCTAGTTATTTTTTTACTTTCTCTTTCTTCTTTCAAGAATATATGGATACTTGTTTACGAAGGGAGCACTTTCTTTGCTGCGTAACTTTATGCTATTTACTTATATCTTCATCTGCTGGTGCTGCTGGTTTCAAAGAAATTTACGTTTGCTAACAACTCCTTGACAAAGGGCATCAGGAGGGTGCAATAGTCGTAATGCATGCAAGCAAGGCAATATTTAGCCAAGGAACTGAAAGCTTTAGATGCTATTCAAACGAACAAAGTTTTCTTTTCACTTGAATGGACTTGAGGAGTGTATCGGTGGACTAAACTAAGGCAAGACTGGATAATAATGTTTCCTTGCATTTTATTATAAGGAAAAAGGCGTAACTGTATCATCATCATCATTACATGTTTTCGTAAAAAGGAAAATAAATGACGATTACACATTATTGCATATCTGTATCTATGTGTGTATCTGTTAAACTAGGGAATTCTTATGTAATGTAATCTATTCGCTATTTTTGCTGAAAGCTCTTTACATTTTCATTTTTCAACAAAATAAACAACATTTTATGTCTTGAAGAGAGTACGTCTAAAAGTAGCAGTTACCTGCATTAATATTCCTTATTCACAAAGTAAATATTTTTGCTTTCTTTCCTTTCTCTCGCTATCATTTCATATCAGCTTCTTCAGTTACGTATTAAAATGGAACTAGTGAACAAGAAAAAGAAAAATACCATTTCCGTCCTTATTGATAGACTCCTTCTATATAAATACGTAAACACAGCTGGAAGTCGCCATTCACATTATTCAGGTCTAGGAATGGGTTTTGCGGACAGCAAGCTCGTCAGCAGAATACATAGACAGTCATTAATACAATCACAAATGTAGAAAAGTTGTCTGATAAACTCATCAGACGAGAGAGCTTTTAACTTGAGAATCTTTTTTATTATGAAAAGAAATGAAGTAGCAATATATTTACATTTCTTGTAAAGTAACAACATTCCAGACTTATTTATGAGTATTTTTGGACCATTTCTCAGTATCATCCATTCAGTAATTTTCAACCATTTTGTGCAAATTGACAGTCTACTTTGTGGGAAATCAGTACAGAACTTTTCTATTGAATTAAGGAATGGTGTTTGCGTCAGTCACAGCCAATGCAAAATGTTGAAGAAGTTTGAAAAGATATGAATAAGGTTTCAAACAAATTGATCGCATCACTCAATCTTCTTTCTCATATCAGATCTTAAAAGATTGACATAGGTATGCACTATATATTTTATATTATTGCTATTTATTATTTTATTTATTTGTGGACTTTTTCTTTCATCGAGCTTCAAAATTTGCCAGAATTCAACTAAACATTTACATTATTAAATTTTCTCTTATAATATTTCTAAGAATCACAGTATATATTCCTATACTCATTAGCCCGAGAATAAAATGGTAATAAAATTTCTTTCATTAAAACCAGCAGCAGCCCCAGTGGCACAGCAATATTATCATTAACAACAACACAATAACAACATCAAATGAAAATGTACGGTTTCGTTCTTTCTCTTCAGTCTTTTCTCTTGTGTTATCATAATTATCATCATAAAAGGGTGAATAAAATGGGCTGTTATGTTACCAGCCTCTCTTTCTTTCTCTCAACTCCTTACAATGCATAGCTTGTAAAGTTATTCATTTCCTTTATGATTTTATTATTTATGGTACAGCTCACAAAGAATACAATAGATTTTTCCTGAGATCCTTTTAGCAGTGGGTCTATGATATTTTTTTACTAGAAAAAGAAGCGAATTAATAGGAGGGAACGCTAACAAGACATTTTCTTTAAAATGAATTAGAAGGAGGGAAGGTTACAGGGATGACGGTAAGAGTATAAATGTTGATATTTATGGAAAGCGGAAGGAACAATAGTATGTGCCTACCTGTCATCATGTCCACGAGTAAATATCAGAACACAAGCCGAGAGAACATTGACTCCTTTTGCTCTCCCTCATTCTGTTCCCTTTTTCCTCATTCATATTTTCCGTTGTTGTCCTTGAGTGTGTCACGCTTCATTTTTACAACAAAGTATAAAAATTAAAGGAAAACATAACAAAATACTTACATCCTTCTCTTCCTTTCTAAAAATTAATTAGCAACAAAGGAAAAGTTAATAATTACATATTCTCGTTGAAAATATTATAATAAAAACGGAATGACATGTGTCTAACCGTCACATATTTTATTATTGGCAAAAGTCTGTAAAGTGTGCTTTAGAGAAACGCAAAAAAATATGGTATTGATAATGCTTTGATGCTAGCTAACAAACGGGAAACCGCTAATGCTTCACTGCATAAAGCACAATGAAATGTGGTTAAAATCTTCAAAGAAGCAGAAGGAAACAAATTGCAAAGAAGGAGAAAAGGGAGTCTATAAAAGAAATTCAATATTGACATTAATTACAGTCACTAATTAATTAGTCTAGCTTCCTTACAAAACTACCATATTGGATTCCACCAGATTCTTATTAGTTGCAGCATAAAATTAAGGAAATGAAAAAGTTGCAAGGAGAGAGAATCAAGTAGGGAATTGTGTATTTAGCTATTATTAATGTGGCAAGATCAATGTTTTGTACAAAAACTCTTTAGAATTAATGTTCATTCCTTTTTTGTTGTTTTATAGGGGTTGAGCCGCTTAAGAATGTCCAAATCTCTGTTCCAGCGGCAGTCACCATTAATCAAGACGTTCCCCTTACCTGTCTGTACGATTTGGACCATGGAGAATCGTTGTATGCAGTGAAATGGTACCTGGATAGCGAGGAGTTTTACAGATACGTCCCCAAAGAGATTCCACCCATTCAAACGTTCCCATCGATGGGGGTTGATGTTGATGTAAGTACATTATAAAAAAGATTGCTGTTGTTTTCCCCTACTTTCACTCTCTTCCCCTTTCCTCAATCTTTCTCTGTTTTGTAGCAGAAGATAAATAAATAATGCATGGCTCAATACACAAAAGCAAGGGCAAAGAAGCAAAGCTTGTTGCTGGCTCATCATTCTCCATCTAACAGAAAAAATGAAGGGAGAATTATCACCGGGAAATGTAGCATCTTTTCTCTGATCCTTCTTGTTAGATGTGTTTAGTTGTTATTATTAGCTCAAAATATAATGTACTTTTTCGTATTTATTGTTCTCTGTGATTGTAATTGGCTTCCATTAAAACTTTTTCGTATTATTTATTGTTGTTACTCATGTTCTCCGGCTATTCGCAGGAGAAGGATACTTGAAGGAGAGCTTGTTAGGAACGAAGGAAATAGGATACTTTCTTTTTACTACAGAGACACAGGGATCCATTGCAAAAAAATATTTGCCGTTCCATTCTTTATTTTGTATCTAATAAGTAAAAGTTTGATATGGCACGCTTTACTGTAGAAGTTTTATGGCTGTTTGTTTTCTAGTTTATGTCATAAAATCAGTTTGTGCTATAATTAACTGTTTATAACTCACAAAATGATATATCATTGAAACTTTCTTTTATTTCAGACATCTAAATCGGATGAGCACAAAGTAATGCTCCGATCCGTCCGCCATGAGCAGACAGGAATTTACAAATGTGAAGTATCAGCAGACGCACCTGAGTTTGAAACTGATGTTGTCTTCGCTCAAATGACTGTAGTAGGTAAGTTGGAAACGTAAATATTATAATTAATGACACATAGAACGAAATATTTTGCGAATTCCCCATGAAAAAAAGCTTTTAAAATATGTAATCAAATCAATTAAAATATAATTTGCTCAATTTCGTTTCAAATTTAGGTCAATTAAGTCCAAAACATCCTTGTCCTTAATTAAATTCGAAATTCTAACATTTCCGGAAAACCATAAACTATAAATAGAAGTATAATAGGTACCTTCTCGGATGTCATCTTTCTTGATATAATTAAAGCTTTGGAAAAATATAACTGATCCATAATAGCCTGGAACATTAAATTTTCTTTGAAATAAAAGCGGAAACGAACAAAATTGAATAAAAATTCATTTTTAACTAACCAGCTGTCACTTTAAATTATACAAATCAGATCACGCAAAATGGCACTTACTTTTTGATCCACTTTGATGAAATGAAGTATGATGAAAATGAAGTGTCAAATGCCAACA
This sequence comes from Lepidocyrtus fimetarius, assembly GCA_036507315.1. Lineage (NCBI taxonomy): Eukaryota > Metazoa > Arthropoda > Collembola > Entomobryomorpha > Entomobryidae > Lepidocyrtus > Lepidocyrtus fimetarius. Next base: position 1,737 of record JAANSO010001867.1, on the reverse strand, counting down.
TGATTCTCAATCCTTGTGCACATTATGTTTTTGATGAAAGAAGATGAATGAAACTTTTTCAAGTTACAAAATAGGTTCCTTTCTCCAACATCATCACCACCTTAACCAATTTACGCAAAATATCCCATAAAATGAAGTGAACTGCTGTTGAGAATACCCATTACACGTTATGTTATGGGAAACAGAGGAAAATATTATTACCATCCATGATGATGTCTTTCCACATTATTACACGACAGTTTGCACATTTTACTTTATGGCACCTTTGCCTCCTTCAAACTTTAGCAAAGCTGCTGACGCACCTTTATGCACATAATATCATAGATTAGAGGAAATTTTGCTCTTCCTTTGGATCCATGGTGTCAATGTAGGAAGAAGCATCTTTGACATCACATTAGACACGTGGAGAATGTAAGACCAGCTGACAATGCTCATTTTCCTAAGCTTCTTTCTTTATTTCACTCTGTGGGTGACGGTTAGAGATATGATGTGTACGAAAATGACTCAAAATATTATCATCAACAGAACAACGAGCAAGGAGAAAGTACAAAACGTCAAGTAAACCAGGTATGAAAGCAGAAGCAAAATACTTATTTATATCATCAAGGCATTCTTCTTTCTTTCTTAAGCGGAAGACATCATGGCACGCCAGATTTTCTTCAGGATCTATCACATTTTAATGTAATGCAGTGACAGTCTGAAAGGAACATTTAAATGTCTACGTGCGTAGACGAGATGTACACACATTAGTGATATCGCTGATGACAGGTATGAGAGTACAAAAGAAAAAAACTTTGAGGGAATCAAGTGTGTACGTTTCGTTTTACCTATCCGCTTCCATTTAATGGAAAGTGAAATCAGAGAGAGCAATTTTAAAGTATTATTTGAAGCTTTCCTTTAAGAAATATCTTGTTTCCACACACAAACCGTCCGTTTCATCTGAACAAGGTATTATTGATTCATTCATACAAGTGAGAAAGGCTTGTCTTCCGCATAGCTTCTAAAATATTAACAGAATTTCAATAGAGTAACGACGTTCCGTTGTTGTCGTCGGCATCACTTATTGCACTCGAATTCCCTGACTGTAATACATCATCTCACAGCTAAGCTATCGACCTTTCCCTTTTTATTTTTGCGGCTGGTTCTGAAGTTGACACTGTCAGACAATGCCTTCCAGGGAGAAAAATGTTTCTTTTACTACATTGTATTTCATAACGATGATGGTTATGGGAGTGGAAGAGAAAGATTTAAGATTTTCTTTCATGAAAAATATATAAAGCATTCTCGTTTTTTGCGGAAAGCATGACAATAAACCTGTGGGCCTGCAATGTGTATCGTCAACAAAAGGATCGTCGTGCATGCTGGTAGGAAAAGAAAGTATACACTTCTAACTGCATAAATGATGACACCAAGCTGATAACAGTAAAGGAACAAATATATACACAAACCCTACTTACGTGCATAAATGATGCAGAAATATAACCAAATTCTCTTCTCATATAAGTTTTTTTATAAGATGCCATTGCTTTCTCTAGCCAATATATACTCGGCATTTAATTTTTGTCTTGATGCAGTAAAAAGTAAAAAATAAGCTTTTTTCTTTCACATTATTGTGTACTAGTAAGTAAGTCTGGGTATGACACTTTTCCCTCCTTTTCTTTTCTCCTGTACTTGTTTAGTTTTGGGTTATTATTGCGCTTTGCCCTTCTAGAAAAAGAATAGGGATTTTTTGTACCC
>JAANSO010001866.1:0-15248 GCA_036507315.1 Lepidocyrtus fimetarius | reverse complement strand
GAATTCTGAACAAATAATTGAGGTTGTTGTTGTTGTTGAATTTGATTTGGAAGGATAGAACTGGAGAAACTGACTGGTGGAGCAGAGATCAATTCAAATGTTGGAGTTTTTACTAGTCTAGCTTGTTGCTGTCCATTAGCATGTGAGCTGAAGAATTGCAGAGGGATAGTTCCTTGAATGCCTTGAGGTGGGATTTGATTTTGTGAGCGGGCATCATCTTGGCTGCTGGAATACTGGAAGATTATAGGAAGCCCTGTAGTAGTTGACTGGGTTGTTGGAGGAGCAGTGGTTGTAACTGTTGTTGCGACTTGCTCAGTCTGGGGTAATGTGGAACTGGGAGAAGCTTCACTGGATAAAGTTGTAGGAATAGGAGCGGATGTTGGCCTGTATGAGAATCCAACTTGATTTGTGCTAACAACTGGTGGACTGGTTTCAGTTACGTAACTTGTTGGAGTAGGAGGAGCATCTTCCTGTTGTGGAGCAGCTGCTCTCGGTAAACTTCCTGTGATTTGACTAACATCAAAATCTTGAGGAGTATCTCCACTTTCCAAAATCTTTTTAATTTCATCCCCATTTTCCGAGCTAAGCAAAGCATCTAAATCACGTTGCCCCAACTCAATAACTTGAGGTCCACCTGGGGTCAGGCTTTTTGGAGGTCCAATTTTTCCTGAAGCAATCAACTTTTCAATTTGACTTGGGTCAAGTTCAATAACTTTAGGTCCGTTATTTTGCGACTGGGGGGCAGACTCCCTTAGAAGTTCAACTGGTTGTGGGGGTTGCGTAGGAGGTGAAGGAGTTGTCGTTGTTCCGTTAACACGAACAATTTTCCTCCTTTTCATCATAGTCCTACGCTTCCCTCCATTCCGTTGTTGTTGCTGTTGTACAGGTTTTGTTACAACTTCTTTAAACGCTGGAGCAGATACTTGTGGAACTCCTGGAGCTCCATCCTCTCCATATTGAGTTGCTCCGGTAGAGTTTTTCAAGAAACTTTTAAAACTTGAAAACGCAGCTTGAGCTAATGGAGCGTGCTCGTCGTTTTTCAACTGGGGCAATTCGAAATCATCCAAGTTTAACCCTTCACTCCCATCAAATCCAACCGTCAACACTTGCGTCTTTAACCCAGGCTTGCCAAGTGCTGATGAGATGGCGTTTCTATAAAAAATCATAATTTTAAAATACTTTTTCCCATTAAACTTCAAAGGTTTGTTAATTTTTCCTCACGTGTCAATTGGCAATGCTTTGACATTCCCCAAAAGCTTATCTAAATCAATTTGACCATCCAGTCCGAGATCCTTTGGGTCGACAAGCTCTACATTATCAGGTAAATTGTGTTCAACTCCCAGACAACTTTGAATTACCACCAACTGAAACAAAATTATTTTTAATTACACAATTTCCATTATAATTATTTTTAAATCCACTTTTTTAGCTAACCAAAATAAAAGCAACGCAGCTTCGTTTCCTCCTCCGCTCCCCCATCTTGTTAATTTAAAGATAAACTTGAGCACTTATCAACTTTTAAACTGATAAACTTCCCAAAACTAATTGGCAGTTTTTTGTACGAATAAAATTAAACTGGTATAATTATCGTTTTTCACAAAACTTTTGTACACGCACACAAAACTTCCATAGAAGAAGGGCACCAAAGATAAAAATAAAGAAATATTGAGTGGAGGTGGTGATGTTGCTTGTTGGATGTCGTGTCGTGACCGGGAGATGATGATCACTGCTCTGCAGCCAAAGTGGACACTTTCGATGAGCCCCAAAACAGCAAAAAAACTCTCTCACATAATCACCATCTCGTAATCTTTTCGAAGGGAAAGAGAATCCTAAATGATTTTCTTTCAAATAGCATAACAGACGAAAAATGAACGGTCATCTTAAAAATTACATAAAACGACGCATGTAAACTGCACATATCACCTCGACTTTTAAGCACATACAGCAATCCACATAAAAAAGCGTTTAACAGATTTGCATCTTGCATCTCTCCTCCTTTCTTTAATCATTATGATTACATCGTCACCATTCGCATAGTCATCGGTCAGTCTGCATAATCACTGAAGAATTTAATTGAAGAAGTTAGTCTTCTTCCATTATTTCAACTACATAAGCCACATCATTGCATATTATGTATGAGCTTCAAAAAAGTCTCATGCCAAGTCCCGTCATACTTTTTGCAAAGTTAAACGTATTTTTAATGCAGTTTTTAAGTTTTTTGCTTGAGTTTGTAGTAGAAGAGTTTGATTTGACTGTTTGTGGTTCCCTTTCGTTTTCACTGTAAGTGGCTACTTTTTACAACTATTTTGCCTAGCAAGATCACTGACAGAAAATGCATTAGAGTGACATATTGAAATGATGTTGTTGGCTACTATGTTATGTATCACAAGAAAATGACGTAATTTTGAGCAATGTTTACTGCAAAATGCACATGTGCAATAAAATAATATTTACTTTTTAAACTGTAAGCATGACTATGCATAGGTAATCGGAGAAGAAAAGGCAGCATGCGAAAATCATCTAAATTTTTATACCACACTTTTTGAAATTAAAGTGACATTATAGGAGAAAGAAAGGTAGGTTGCTCTCTATTAAATAATCAAACACTTCCTTTGTAATGACTGTTTTGTGTAAATACAAAAGGTATAATGTGACAATGTGACATTTCATTTAGAATTTTAGGCAGTTGACATGTGTCAGAAAATGAGTGTCGACGCTCTCGCAGACTTTTTGCATGTTGCAGACAAAATAAAACATCATTTTAGCCTATTTTTTGCATCATTTGTTGGAATTTCAAACTAGACTTGTTACGTAATTGAAACAGGATGTAAAAATTTTTAATTACAATGATTCCTTTTCAATTTGCTCTATATTCTTGGCATAAGCTTAAAAATATCTTTTAGAATGTATTCCTTCCGCTTGCAAGGCTCGAAAACGTTTTGAATAAGCTTTCATTTCTGATTTTAATGCTAAATGAAGTTGACCACAAAAAATCCTATTAGAAAAAATAGATTTTTAAAAAAATAAAAAAGGAACAAATGATTTTGACAGTTGTGCCATCACCGTGATTATCAACCATACATAGTACACAGACATAAAAGGGATTTTTTTGAATTGAACAGATGTGAATCAAATGGGATTTCTGTGATTGAGTGAGAAAGAAAAAGATGTAAAGATATGAGAAAAAGTTTGATATGAATGGGTTTTCTTTCTCTAACAGTAACAGATTGGGAGATTAACTGCTTGACTGCATTATGATAATTACATACGTTGTTGGTGTGAAGAAGAAATAGAAGATGAGTACTATGGATTTTCTTTCTCTAACAGTAACAGATTGGGAGATTAACTGCTTGACTGCATTATGATAATTACATACGTTGTTGGTGTGAAGAAGAAATAGAAGATGAGTACTTTGTAGTACAGAGTAATATTTATGATATAAGAAAATACGATTGATATTTTTTCTGTTGAAGCTGTTTGTTATCTAACTATATGCATTGATTGTTGGCAGCCAGTTTGTTATTTTGTACTTGATTTGCAGATTTTTTTAAACAAAAAATTTGAGACGTTTCCTATTTATGAAAATAATCGGCTTGTTTTTCACATTTATTTGCTGTTGTTTGTTTTGATGAGAAAGGGAAATGATGCTGCAGTTTATACGACTTTCGTTATACTTTTGCCAGAAAGGATTAGAAATGATTTTTTCATTCTTTCTTCTCATCCCTTCCTTCCGCCTCCATATTTACCTTATTAATTATAAAAAAATTGAGAATTTATGTAAAAAAGCGTCTTTTATATGCGACATGTGGACTGATTTGTTAAAAGCTAATTTTACGACGAGGAATTTCTGTTTGCTCAATGAAGAAAAGACATTTTCGGCATTTGACAGTCTTTCATTTTAGTTATTCTTTCAGTCTAATAACTCTGTTGTCTTACTTCATCGCATATTTGCATAATAACTTACTTGTAAAGTCAAAGATGGTTTTATTGCTTAACTGATTTAATTGTAAGCTGATTATAATAAGTAAGGAATACAAAATTTAAGGAAAAACTTCCTCCTTTTTTGCGTAACAATAAAGCAATAACGCGCATTTTCATCTCCTCATCAAAAAAGTTAACCCTTTTCATTATTTGAGAAAGGGGAAACCCTTTCATTTTCTGATTAAACATTACATCATCAATTTATTCTTCCGACGACATGTATGATGTGTACCTATATTTTACTCATTTTTTTACTTTTCCATTCACTCACATCTCCAAATTCTCTGTAAAACTATGAACATGCACAGATTATTAATTTCCTTTCAATCTAGTTTCAATTTAATGCGTGATCCAATAATATTTTCAATAAATGAATAAATTTCTTTTTATTACTCTTTGTTTACTTTTCACAAATTATTATCTGCGGTAGGTCTTGGGAAAAACATTTTAAAAAACACGTCATCCTTACTACTGACTAGTCCTGTCTAATAAAATGATAAATGACAACATTATATCATCCACCGCATATTAACCATACAAAGTGACAGTAAAACAATCTGCAGAGAGGCCAATCTGCCCAGCCCAAAACAATCGAAATCCAATCACACCAAAAAATGATTTATTTCTTATCTCGAGGAAATCAAAAAATATCACGCGCACTCACTTGACTTTTTACTTGACAACCGACGACGCACTAGTATGGACATAGGCATAAACAAAAAGGACATTTATGTTGCAGGCACATTGCTATTTATTCATTCGAAGTTTTTATTCTTTCTCTTTGCATTCCCTTTTCTTCCTTCCTTTTTTGCGGCTCGACAAAAGGACTTTAAAAGGGAACTGCCCACGGGTACAGCGTTCTCAGAGTGGTAATTGTAACCGCGCTGATGTCACGTTTTTGACTCTCCGATCTGTTACAGTTATTGACTCCTGTGCACAGCCCAAAGCTCAATTCAATCGAGAATGATTGATAATGATCATTACCACAATCACATCACAACAACATCTTTTTAGGTAGTCATATATAGGCAATCATAAAAGCCAACATCTGCGATGATGACGATTGAAGAAAAAGAGAAAATCAAATCATTATTATTGCATTAGGAAAGGAAGGGGTTATAACAATCTCTGTGGTTGATGATAATTTAAAATCAAGTTCGTTTTTTTTCTTAGCACGCAAAGACAAAAACGGATACAAAGTACGAAAAGGTATGAATGAGTGATGCAATGACAATGTCAAAATGAAAGGGGAAGTAAAGGGAAAAGAGTAAAGAGCAAGTGTTAAAAATATACACAACTGAATAAATATACATACATTGTGATTGTATTTGGTCTTGTAAAGTCGACATATCGACAATTGGCAAATAACAAAAATTCACTTCCGTTTTGTAATGATGATGGTTCAGCTACGCTATGTATGACCACTTGACCAACATTTGAAAAATGCAAATGCCAAGTTGATATTTTTCTAGGGGGAAACAGAAAACCGGTTATTTTATTGCATTTTTATTATTGATCAACCAAAATTTTACCCAAAATAAGTTTTTTTTAAAGAATCTCGCAAAAAATAATAAACCCCAAACAATTTTCTTGGATGATGAAGAGTGAAAGATAATTATCCTGTTAAGATTAGCATGATCATTGATCAATTTTTTATGTAATTTTTGTCATGAATTCCTCTGATTTGATCTGATAGCTTGAGAATCACCAAGAAATGGAAATTTTCTAAGTTTTGCAACGGATATGAATCAAGATGGGAATAAAATGATATAATTGAGGGATGTTGAGGAACTGCTATTATACCACATTGTTATTGCCATTGTCAAAATGTCAAGCTCATGCTGTTTATCATCTTCATCCTTACGGGTTACCCCAAAAGGAAGCATTTTGAATCTGCTTTTTACCAATCTTCACAGATATTTAAACAATTGAGTATTTGCACTAAAAATAGTTTTTTAATAGATCTCCGGTAGAATTCATGTATTATCATAGACAGCGAGAGAAAAATGCGTCTCATGAATATGAATGAATTATTTGCGTCCTTTCTTTTAAGATGAATGAAAAAACGATTTTGATTCAAAGTATCTTTTATCAGTAGTAACTAAATCTCAACCACTAATTTGAAAATTAGCTAACAAGGAGCAGCATCCCAATGAAAAACGAGAAGTCTACCTAGAGAACTGCATCAATATGAATGAATCCATTTCATAACAGAACGATTATTAAAGGTACTCCTACTCTCTTTACTACAAGCTTATCAATAAGAAGATAAGTGAGCAAAGTAAGTGGCTGCGATGTGATATGATAAACTATTCTTTTTTCCTTAAAGTTTCACTTTTCAAAATCATATTTTATTTTGTAACCCATTCATTCCTGTCGTCATCATAATATTCATAGGACAACGACGGGGGATGCAGTGATCAAGCTTCCTTTTTCTTCCGTCTCTTCTTCTTCCTTAAAGTCTTTTAATTTAAATATTTTAAGGTATCAGTGGCCGTTATTTGCTCTGAAGATATAGAAGTGTTACAATATTTAAATACGTAATGAGGAGGAGGATATAAGTTTATAGAGGTCTATACAGTTACAATGTATGAAATGATGCGTTATGTTGTTCAGGAATTTATTACGACATCGGCAGCAAAAAAAAACAAGTAATAAATTCGACGTTCTGTCACTTTTTAAAAGTTGGACAGTGTCTAAGCATGTAATTAAGTTTATGTAAGACAATAAAAAACTATGAAGAATGCCAAATAGATGATCTGTTTAGTTTGTAAAAGGAGATTTGCAAAAAATGCTTTAGGTATATTGTATTAAAGTAAATTTGCAATAAGATTGATGTCGTCGGCTCTTAATCTCCTTAATTGGCTTGACTAAATTACTGTTTAAAATGGAGTCATCACTTTGCCCCGATATCACTTTTGCAATATCGGTTTACAATAAATTATGGGTTTTTAAAGTAGGTAACGTCGTCAGTAACACAGTAATCAGTAATCATCTCAAATAGCCCGTAATTAGTTTTTAGGACAGTTTACTAAATAAGGATAAAAACATGCAATTAATATAACCTACTTAAGCAAAATAGTGTCAAAAACTTAAATTAGCCATTAATTAGCTTTTATTTAAACTCTGACCGGAAATGGTTTAATAGATAAGTCGAATAACATTTGCATATTTTTTTGTATTTTGCATACAAGAAGCAAAAGCCGCATGGCTCGCGCTTGTGTGCTCGGCTTTTTCGCTTCTCTTTTCTTTGCAAGAAAAAAGCTTTTGAGAGGTGCGCAAACCACGTGGGCTTAAAAAATTGGATTTTTTAATTGTTTCATTAAATTAAACTAGAAATTTACAGTTTCAAGTGTAAACTATTGTCAACATTGAATCAGGTAACTGCAATTAGTGTTATTATTGTCAGTTAATTTTAAAGGTTAATTATTTTAAAATTATTCTGACTAGGGTATTGATAATACCGTCGCTGACCAAAGATGATGAAATTAAAAAGCGATAGACCTATTGGGTCGCCGAGGGATGGGCCATTTATAATTCATCCGGAGACTGGGAAGCGAGTTCTTTGTCCGCCGGCCCGGCCAAGAATCATTGTGCCTGTCTGCCCGCGTTTGGTAAGTTTAAATTTTAAATTACGAGTTCATCAGGAATAAAAACAAATTATTAATTTGGTTGGGGTGATTTTTAGAGGGGAGTGAGAGGAACTCAAGAAAGAAAAGGTTCTAGGTTTTATTCTAGCCATTCATCTTCATCTCAAAACCCTCAAGGTGACTCCAAAAGTGAAGAGTCAACTCGTGCTCCGGATGCTGACCAGGGTGAAAACAAAAGATTTATTGAAGACATTGTAAATGATAAGGGGGTGATTATCAGTATTATAAGAGGATGGGAAAAGGAAAAACGTCGCCCTCAGCCAATTCCAACGGTAACCAGTTGATACTTTTATTATTTTATTTTAAAAAGCTTATGAAATTACAGATTACATTTTCTAATTGATTTTCCAGGTATGCTTGCCAAGGAAGGATTTGGGTGTTGAGCTGAGTCATCCAAGGTATGCTATGAAAGTGTATGGTATTTACCACGTGCGTCTCGCAAATATTGTGGATCCTTCAAACTTCTTCATGGAGTTCATCATCGACCCTCCAAATGATGGATGTTCTAGTTGGGATGAAAGTCTCCAAGTGTTCTATAATTCTTCCTGGGAATGATCTTAAGTGTAAAATGGTAAGCAAGTATAGTACAGCATGATTTTCTAATTATTTTAAAAACTATTCAATTTTATTTACATTGTTTCAATTTTCTTTTAGCGAACCTTGCGACCATTCGTAGGACAACAGTATGCATATTTCTCAGAAAAGTTTAAAAAATGGGAGCGAGTTCGAGTGCAGACGGTCAACTATGAGAAGCAGGAAGTGAACGCTTTCCTCATGGATCGTCTATATTCTGACTTCCATGTCCCTTTCAGTTCCTTTGTATGAGCTTCATCCCAAGTACGCAAATTGGGGGAAGTATCCAATCAACGGTCAATTAAGAGATGTGGTTCCCAAGCAAGAGATTGATCCGACTTCCGAGGAAGATGTCAGCGCTGCCATGAAAGCAGATTGGACAGAGGAAGCAAATGATTTTTTTAAGAATTACACAAAGGACAAGACATTCTGGGCATTTGTAGTCACTAGGGAATATGACAGACAAGATAACTTGGTTCATCTGACCAACCTAACTAGATTTGCTAAGTTGACGGTGGTTTTATTCAATCATCATCAGAATAAGGATGTGAAGGATCAGTATTCCGTCAATACTTTGATGGTTACAAAAGGATATGCTTCGCCTATCAAATCTATGTAGGAAAAAAACAAAAAATCAACAATTTAATACTTACTTAAATGATATGATGATTTAAACTACATGTACTCTATTTTTTTCATTCTAGGCGAAATTGGAAATCGTACAATGAATCTTATCGGAGATTTGAAGCAAAATACACTCCAGGACCAATATTGCTTTGTTTAAAGGACTGAAGAAGAATGTTGCTAGTGACAAGTGACGATGGATGGATTAATTGATGATGAGAGAGGAGAAAACTTTTAGTTTATTTTGTTTTTTGTTATAAGAATTTGGAGAAAAGTATTTTCATTCGTGTAGTTAATATTTTGTTTTATTGTATTAGTGAATAAGTTAATAATCTTTTGCATAAATAATTCTATTTTTTGTTTTAAGTTCCATTAATTGTTGAAAGGTTTCAATATTTTATAATATACTTTGACATTAACATCTACTGATTTAACTGTTGTAAACTCTTGAAAAATAATTGACGTGGGTTTCTCAATAAAATTTGTAATTCCAAATAAAACCTTCTGGTGGGAGCAACCTCACTGTCATATCAAATATCTAATGCGTCGCATTGCCTTGTTGTTTGCCATGGTACTAAAGCCAATCAGATTTAGAAACATTATTTTTTAGATTTCATCCATTCACACAAGTCCTCGCTGCTCAAAAGATCAATTAAAACTTTAAATTGTCAATTTTATTAACTTGACCCCGACCAAAAACTTTGAATAATTTTGTGGGCTAGCGGGGAATAGTGCATATTTGCATATGCAACGAACCAAAATTTTTTAAGAGTCACCCAACAAAATGCCAATAATAAACGCAGAAGAAGCTATTAAAGATGGTTTCAAACAAATACGAAAGGACGGAGGTCTCCGAACGGTCAAACCTGGTGGCTGCCTAAAAGGAGCCACTGAAGACACAGTGATCAAACCTGAAGAGCTTCAAAAAGTTCAACCAAGTGAATTACGACCAGCTCCTACTCCAGCCATTAAAGAATTACCGCAAGATGCACAGTTGGAGCAACTGTTTCTCCCAAGAGCTTCCACTCAGTCAGGGTTTTCCTCATTCCAGTCCGGAAGTTCCAGAGGGAGTCAAGGTGAATCCTCCATTTCTTCAGAGAATGATATATTCGACGATTCTCCAGGGAAGTTGTTGGAGGAAGGGGCTTCTGCAGCAAATGGGACTTTAAAGCAAAAAGTGAAAAGGGCAGATACTGAAGACTCAGGGCTAAATCAAGATGGTGAATTGTCCGGTTTGCAAATGGGGGATGTGGATGCCGAGGAGGAAAGGGTTCAAGTAAAAAGTGAAAAGGGCAGATACTGAAGACTCAGGGCTAAATCAAGATGGTGAATTGTCCGGTTTGCAAATGGGGGATGTGGATGCCGAGGAGGAAAGGGTTAAAGGACGTCTTCACATTCAAAAGAAGAAAAAGAAGAAAACTGAGGACAGACGACGTGCTACATGGGTAAGTAAAATTATTTGCAAAGTTTGTAGTTGCGTTCTTTCCATTAAATACAAGGTCTATTTACACAGCTTCCATGTACTTGTCCACAATACAAAGTGTCCAATCAATTAGCAATGAGAAAAGAGGTTCAAGGAATATTCTTCTGTCAAAATACTAACCGTTAAAGTTATCCAGCTTTTCATAATCAACCTTACAATATTCTCTACTGGGCTCTTGAGGTAATTGATAATAGTACTCTAAACATGCCATTAGTTCAATCACTAAATTAACTTTTTTGGTTCTTTTAGAGATACTACTCTCAATTTCTTTAAATCCAGTCACGACTGGGCATATTTGGCGTTGTAAGTACCTCTTTAAGCCATTTCATCAAATGCGTATGATAATGATGAACTAATTTGATATGTATTTTTACTCTCTTAGTGGTCTCTTTGTGTCATTATTGCTCTGTTTGCGAGTAGCACTTTCGTTTCGAGCGAGATGGCCAAAGGCGGTTGGTATCATTTTAATGATCCCGTTGGTAAGCAGTGATGTATTTTCAATAATATGAAATATGAAATGGAAGTCTTTGTTTTTATCGAAAATGTAATTGTTATTTCAGACACTCATATATCGCTTTCACAAGCTCCTGCGTAACGGTCGTGTATAATTCCGTTATTATACCTCTTGTGACATGCGGTGTGTTTTTGACCTTTCTCTTGCTCTCCTTCACTCCCTACTTGCTAAAGGTAATCCTTAATTACTTTTAATTGCTTTTGCATTTTAGTAGAGGTTTACTAAATAAATATACTTGGTTTTCAGCGTCTCGTCATGGATCGCTCAACTAACTTTGCAGCTTCTGGAATTGCCTTCTTAGTTATCCGTCTTCCTTATCTTCCTCAAAGAAATGGAATCAGCGCAAATTACATACTGGGATTTTATTTCTCATGTTTGGCTACCGGGGCTTCTACTCACTCAATTTGTTGTTCAGGTAAAAATCTTAAAACATATACATAACATATAACATATACCACAAAAGAGTTTTTTCTTTTTAAACTAATCGTTCGTCATTCTTATTCTTGTAGGCAACTGTGATTGAAATTCAAAGGATTATCTTTGGCCTCTGTTTCAATGTTTCGTCCACGCGTTGGCATGTTTGCTGCATTGTACATTTAGATATGGCAAACACCTTCTTTGGTCACCTTTGAGCGTATTTTACTTTACCCCAAAATTCTTGATGACTTAATGATGATAATTGAGATTCCATGATACTATTTTTACCCCGATGATTGAATAAAACACGTCTTTCCAATTAAAATGAATGTACATAATCTGCATAATTCATTGAGTTATAACCTGTTACATAAACATCTTCAGTAATCTAGTATGATACACACGTTTCATTAGTATCCCGCGTTACCACTCATTTTCAACTAATTTTTTATTTAGTAAACTATACTTTTGGCATTTATTAGTTTTTTTAAAATTGCAAACCCCAAATTCAACTTTCAAGTACATGCTTTAGTTAAATTACTACACGAATCAAAGTAAAAATTGTTAGAAGTATTTAACTAAACAAAACTCAAAATGTCGATGCCTGCAAACACTCCTTCAACTGTCCTTCGTGAAGCCCTCTTGGAATACTCCAGGACTGCAAGATGTAACCGTCGAAGAAATCGTCGCGCAAAGGAACCAACAGTGCAGCCTCAACCTGACACAGTTCAAAATGTTCAACAAAATGATGTAGCCGATAGCTGCTTTGTAAAACCAGAACCCGCTACCTTGCCTCCAGCACCGATCCAACATCCAAGCCAAGTCGGTAATAAGCAATCGGCAATTAAAGAAGCTCTACCGCAAAGCTTTGCCACCATTATTCCCAGGAGCTATCGAAAATGAAGAAGCTTATCTACAGCAGAACAGTAGAATCCCATCAGCACCTTCCTTCATCTCTCCGGGAGGATCCGTTAGTGAATTGGGAGATGTGATTGAGATCCATATTGAGGATGTGGAGAAAGCACACAAACGTAAAAATTAACTCATTTATTCACTCTTTTTCATGCACATTCTCAATGTAATAAAAGGTATGATCTTAACTTTCAGTTGAAGACAAAGTGGACTCACTCAAATCCAGATACAAAACATTAGCTGCGGAATTTGAAGAAGGTGAAGGTTCCGTTCATAACCCTTACGATATCGAAATCAATGGCTGTTGTGGAAATAAGGTAAAATACTATCAAGAAAATAATTTATCAGTCAATCCATATCAATCATCTTGTATAAAAAAATAAAAATGTTTTCTAAACAGTATCGGGTGGCCCCAGAATTCCTTGAGCTGGACGGTTATGCACAAAGCCGTTTCATTCAGAAAGTGTTTACCATACTTATTCTCAAAGCAATTTTAATAGGTTCATATCTGCTTATTGTAGAACGTATAGGAGAGTAAGTAAATTAAAAATCTATATGAATTAACTCATTTTAAACCCATTTCCTTTAATTCAATTTTATCATTTTGCAGATACTGCAATGTCGACTTGCAAGAGTTCTACACCACGACTGTTCACTACCACTACATATCCATGTAAGTAAAAAAATTGAAAGTCATTTCCAAAATCTACTTGCAGTGGTAATTAAATGAATTTCTAATTTATAGTGGAATATACATTTGTATCAAAATAATTGAAAGTCATTACCAAAATCTACTTGGATTTGTCATTAAATGAATTTCTAATTTATAGTGGAATATACATTTGTATCAAAATTGCCCTCCGAATTACCAAAAGTTTTCGAAAGCAAAATTGGGGACTTCACGCATTAATTCTGATTCTGGATGTAAATTAATGACAATTTAAAATGGTTAAAAGTTTAAAACTTTCTATGATACACACTTTCATCTAAATGGCTAATCTGAATGTATACATAGATCCTTGCAATGAGTGATTTCTTAGCTTGCGTAATCTCAAACTGGTTACCCGGATATTTCGGTGTGCCTAGAACAGTTCTTGTTGCACTTATCGGAACATCCCTCTTCTACGTCATTGTAGGCTCTTTTGTTAATGTAAGGAAGCCCAACAGATAAGCTAAATTTAAATGAATTATTTGGTTTTAATAATATTTTTGTGACATTTCTTTAATAGTATGACATGCAAGATGGAATAATGATTGGTTCGGCATTGATCGTAACTGCAATGACAGCAATTCACCAGATCCTACATGGACATATGAGTTCGAATGGAGTAACTTATAGCGATTGGGCTTTAGAGGAGATTCGAGATGAATGGATTCCTGCCTTGATTGGATTACTAACTGCTGAGCTTATAATTACGGTGCGATTGAAAATACTGCTAGCAGTTTAGCTTCTGCCTGACTTTTGTCAATTTTTCTCATTTCTGTTTTTATTTACAGATAATCATGCGGGAATTGCAGAGCGTTATGATTGGCAACCGCTATGCTGTTAAACCTTCAGACTGGTTTTTCACAGCGATTTATATTATTTTAAACCTCTCTCGTGTTTTACAATCCTAACTCTTTATACTTGATTTTTTGTTTATTTGAATGCAACCGTACTTAATAAAACAAATCTGGCATTTGAAAGGCGACTCTATCTAGATATGATGACTTGTCAGTCAGTTCTTACTAGTTAAGCCACGACTAGATCATTTTATTGGAAGCAACTTCAAACTAAAAACTTGTAAGGAATGAGATAACGCAAAAGATTAAACTACTGAACCCAGTGTTTAGATAAATATAAAAACTTCAATGTTCATCTCCATCAGTATTCAATTTGATTACATTACATAGATAATTTGTATTACGCACACAACTGTCATTCATCTTATATGCCATGATATTCCATTTCGTTTAATTTCATACGTCAATCATTTTATTCAGTCAAGTTTAAATCTTGAATCCAAGCGGTTGTTCATACAGAAAAGTTCTTGCAAGTCTCATCAACTGCACTTTTACAAAAGATTCTTTGCCTTACAAATCAATATGCAACCGTCTTCTGTCCCGATTTATTTTGGAGATGCATTTACACTGGAAGGAAATTCGTTTAGTGGAAACCCAGGAGTAGTTGTAATTCAAGAATACGACGTAAGTTTCAAAAATTTTGACAAAAATTAACAATTTACCGATGATTTTTAACTTTGAGAAACTGTTTTTATTCCGAAATACTACAGGACGACATTTCATCTGAACAGAAGCAACAAATTGCAAATGAGGTAAACATGACAGCCTCTGCATTTCTTTCTTTGGAATGGAAAAGACCAACATCAAACATTGAAAATGGAGAAAGCTGTAGGGAAAATGGATTGCACGAAGTTTTAAGCAAAAACGATGTCATTAGTAAGGAGAAACTTTCAATTCATCGAAAAGTACGCTGGTTTAGTCCAGAAAAAGAAGTACCACTTTGTGGACACGCTACATTAATAGCAGGGAAAGTCCTTGGACAAGCTATTTTTGAAAGCAATCCAAAATTAAAAGATTGCTTTGACGAGGTCCAAATCGAATTTGATAGCCCGTTTCGTGGAAAACTTGGAGCAAGTTATAACCACAAAACTGAAAAGGTCACACTTAACTTTCCATTATCACCTTGTCTTCCCCTGAAAATGCAAGACAATAGTCTGATAAAACAACTAGCGGATGCCCTATTTGGTTCTTTGCATAGTTCCAAAATGATTCAAGATATTCAATACTCACCATCTTCTTTAATGGGGCTAATACGACTAAAGGATGACGTTAGTTCGGATGAATTTTTCAAAATCTCTCCAAATTTTACAAAATTATTATCAATTAAACTTGCGGATGACATGATTGGTTTAATTTTAACTGTCAAAGGGAGATATGGTAATGTGGAAAAGAAGCAGCCTCATTTTTATTGCAGATATCTTTCACCTTGGCAAGGTTTTAATGAAGATCCGGTGTGCGGATCTGCTCATACAGTGCTTTTGCCATATTGGCTGAAGGAGTATAAAGGTCAAGTAGGAGAAACTTTACTTTC
>JAANSO010001865.1:0-15255 GCA_036507315.1 Lepidocyrtus fimetarius | reverse complement strand
TAGTGCTATTTCTATGCTTTATTTTGATGGGGATAGTAATATTGTGTTTTCTGTTTTGCCTGGGATGGTTGTTGAGAAGTGTGGGTGTTCGTAAGGATTAGTTCTGTTTTTAGGGTTGTTGTGTTTTTTTTTAATTTTTTGTTATTTTTTTTTATTCGTATATGATTTGTTCAAGTCATAATGGTTTTTGTTTATATACATCTCATTTATCTATTATTTTTTTGCCTATTAAAGTACAAATTCGTGATTGTTTTTTAAACGTTGATACTACGGAGTGGTATGCTTGTTTGAGAGGAAATATAGTGAAAGCAAAACGTGCGTGTGCGGTAAAGAAAATTAATCTCATATGACTGGAATTTCTTTTGTATGAAATCGGATCGTTTTTACATTCGTATTAACGTTTTTGTTTAAAGATTTATTTAGATTAGTAAGTGATGCAAACATAACTGCCAATTTTTTTAACGAGTTGTTTTGTTGAGAGAGAGTATGCAAACGGTTTTGAGGTGGTGGTGAATTGACGGACTATTATAACGATGTGATATATATAAGTGTGGTTTAAGAGAGGATTTTATGAGAAGGACATAGGACATTTAGGATTTTTTAAAATTAGGATTAAGGTAATTAGGTTTAGCTAAATAAAAAAAAATGACTGATTATTAATTTGTGTTTTTTTAGAGTCAATATATGTTACGTGAGAGAGAAAACGCTTTAAATAATTGTACAGGATTGTATTTCACTATTTCTCTTAAAATATTATAAGTTTATTTTTGTATTTGTTTTTTCCCTACCTATATATCGTTTTGTTTCCTGTTTATTAATTGACTATAGTTAGTTTGTAGTATCGTATTAAAACTATTGTAAATAAAATACATACTGTTAAATTCAGTCATCGTGTTTCTTCAATTAACTTTGTTTATTAAATTGCGCGACTATATACACGGTACTATCCTACCTATTTGTGTTTTTTTTTGTACAGATATGTGTAGTTTAATAATTATTATTGATTAAATCCTAAGATATTTATAACAAAACCCACGTTTCATACTCATTTATGATTATTTCATTTATTATTATTAATTAACGTCATAATTCATTAAAAAAATACTAAAAGGTCAGGTCATTGCATCCGGATTACTCTAAAAAATAGAATTATTACCCGGATATACTACAAAGCTAATTGCAAGTATACTTCATTAAAATGTTTAATAAATTCTACAAGCTCATCAAAAACATATTACAATATTTCATACAAGGTTGTTGCCCGATTCTGTCGCATCGGGATTCTAGACTTAGTATAAAACCTTTTTTTTAAATAATTTAGAATTCATTTGCATAGCATAACTTTTTACCGTTGCACCTAAACTATAAATGCTTCTTTCGGCCCAAATATCCTTTTGGGTTGAAGCAAAAAAGGTAACTTTCCCCCACATACCCGGCGGATGTAACAAACTCTTAAGCATTCCGAAAGGCAGCAATGTCCTCTCAGTTAGATATGTCAGTAGAAGAGTACTATTGCAGAGTAATAGGCTAAATAGCTTAGGCGGTTAGATATTGTGTAGATGTACTCAGTTAGTGGTGCACGCACTATACTATCAGTATGATATATCAGTAGATTGTGTGGGTAAGAGCACAATTGCAGAGTAGTCGTATAAATAGCTTAGACGGGGAGATTTTAGTAGTGTGTAGCTGTACTCAGTTAGTCAGTTAGTGCGTGCTATTTGAGGATTACCTGATAGTGTTTTTGGTACCGTAACCGGTAAAGTTTATCATGAAGGGGTTTTTCAACTGCAATGGGTAGGTACGCAAGTCGCCTAATTTATGTCTAACACATGCCAAACTGACTAACCGTCTGTCCCTTCTACACGTTAGGTACCATAGCAACTGCATATTATTGTATTTGATATTTTTGTCTCATGCCGTAATTTGCATCTATGTTTTTGAAAACCAATGTACAACCATATATTGCATGCGGGGACAGCCAATGCGGTGCGCAACGATTCTCAGGCACCCTTTTAAGCTTAGGACACAATTAAAATAAACTCTGAGTTAGGTTTATTTCCGTGACGGAATGACAGACAGACAGACAGACAGACAGACACACAGAATAAGCAGATTATTTCATATATAAACTCTCAAAAATACTTATAATCCTCCATTCATTCCTACACACATCCTGTCGCCAAAAAAGTTAAGCTTTTTTATTTCTTTTTTCCCATATCATTAAACTTAAAATAATAACATGTTACTACTCTCATATAGACTAATAAAAAGATAATCATGTATTTAACCAGGAATCCTGTACATAATCAGATCGAAACTATATATTGATTCGCTTTTAAGAAAAACATATATAATCTTTTTAAGCATTTTTATCTGTTGACAATTCTGTAATAATCTTCAAAAAAAATTAGCAAACCTAATGTAGTATTCATCAGATAAATATATGAATGAAGAGCACTTCAAGCAAACCCATTTTAACTATTTTTCTTTTCAAAAAAACAGGATGTGTGTGTGTGTCTCGTAGACTTTTTTTATTATTAGAGGAAATTCGTAATGTTTTAGGTCAATGTACAGTTTGTTGAGTGAGAAAGAGGGATTTGTGTGTTTTTCTTAATCTTACGTATAAGATTTTTTAGCATGAGATTATACCTGGAATTTGTAAAATCACAAGTAGGTTTTCATAAAAGTGAATGAATTTTGATTCTAGAGTAAATTCAAACAAAATGTCTTGAATACTCCAAACAGTCTCTGAATACTATATCGGGGGGCTTAAAAATATAATTACTAGACTCCTGGATCCTACATATCTTTAACTGTTAAAATTTCGTAAATGTTTGCAAATCATTAACAAAATTGTATCGTTGCTTCACACCACCATCACTACTACATCTTATAAATGCGATAAACAATTTCGTTTTGCAAGTTTCCTGACAAACAGAATCAGATTATATAAATAGATATTTCACAAAACTACAAAACAAAAACCACACACGGTTATAAAAGTAAAGAAGTAAACAAAACCCGAATACATTTACCTTTTTAAAAAATCAGATAAACAACAACCAAAAAAAATGCCCTTGATCACTTCCTATTATACTCTATTAATAAAAATAAAATAATCACCCCACATTCTCTATTCCTTTCTGTCTGTCTCGTAATATATCCGGTTAAAAAAAACAAATCCATATGAATATGTTGATGACGACAAAAGGGGAAAGTCATCTATGACCTTGAATGTCAGGGAAATTATAGGGTTTTAGGAAAAGTCGTAGTAGTATTTTTAGAATGCTTCTTTTTTATATATATAATACGTAAGTTTGTGTGTACAAATATATGACATTTGTAGGATAAGCACAGGATAATTTTTTTAAAAAATTGAATTAAACTGGGGTAAAGTGAGACGAATTAAAAATACTTTTTTAGTATTTTGTGCTTATCATTGAAATAAAAAAACAATGTAATGAAACGATGTAGTAAATTCAATTGCACCAAAACATAAGTATTAGTAATTAAATTGAAGAAATCAAACGGTTTTGTAACAAAGAATTAGAAAACATGTGCATCTCTTACCATATTATATGAAACGAATATCTAAAATATTCTCAGTAAAACAATTACGTCACTAAAAAACCACGTCATCATACTCTATTCAAAAAAAACTCTTGTATTCTTGCCTTTCTCTCTCTATCCGCTTTCACCCAAAAACTATACACTTCCGACTTTCTCCGAGAAAAGAAAATGATATGAGCGTGTACAGAGGACTTGAAGAATATATTGATTTTTGTCTATTATATCCTCTCTTTGTAGAGATACACACGAGACGTAATGGTTTTTTGAACGTCATGGGTTATAGTGTTACGTAAAAAAATGTACTGGACAGGAAGGGAAAATGTTGGAAGCTTATCTTGTTTGTATGTAGAAGAAAGTTATGCTTTTATATGTTCATGTATGATTATTTTATGACATAATTTAAGATTTTAAATGAAGAAATGATTTAACTAATAATTATTATGAAATTCGTAATCTTTTTGCGTTTATGATGCGATTATATAACGCGTAATTTAAGATATACACCCGATTTTTGGGTACTATACTCAATCCCTCTTTCTCTCTGGAGAGAAAATTACGTATTTAGTATTATATAACAAGGTTATAAGCATATGCAACCGATGTTATAGGAAGTTACACACACACACAGGAAGTAACAGGATAACACACAGGGCTATATATATGTAGAAGAGTACGTATACGTTATAATTTTTTTCCGTTCTTTCCGTTAAATTTAAATATATATAAATTGGTTATCAATTGGGAACCTTGTAGCCGTTGCTTTACATTTGTGTTTTAAACATTTTTTTTTTGGAACGTGTGTGTGTGTTTGAAGATTTTGGTGATTGTGGTTGATTTAATTTGGGGTGTTTGTGGTGAGTGTACACACACGCATCTGCTGTAATTAAAACTTCGTGGTCATTTATAAATCGTTTTAGTACGGATCTGTTAAGCAGATATTGTGTTTAGTTTGTTTTTTTGAGTATTGGAAAACATTTTACATTCGAGTCGAGATTTTTGGTGAGTTATTTGTAATTTTTTATTCGTTTTTATCGTAAAGTTTATTTATGGTAAGTTTCTGTTTGTAAAAAACTCATAATTTCAGGGTGAATAGAAAGCAAGAGTGAAAAAAAACATGCCACCACCACCAAAATCCCCACAGGATGAGCCCGCCCCTGTTCCACTTACTGAGTTGGAGGAGTTGCAGTTGAGGGCTAATACTACTACGGATGAGGTTAATATAACGTGTTATTTTTTAAAAATCATTTGATTGCATTCAAATTAATTGATTTGTTTTTGTGAATAATTAGTCCCTGGATAGTACTCGTAGGATGCTTGCTCTCTGTGAAGAGGTAAGAATGAGTTACATATATAGCGTTTTGTGGTTTGCGTGTATTTAAAGGCTCATATGGTTGTGTCGTGATTATGTGTGTAGAGTAAAGAGGCTGGGATACGTACGTTGGTTGCTCTGGATGATCAAGGAGGTGATGAGATTATATATATACTCGTGCATTTGACGTAAAAATCACTGTTTTTAAATCGATTTGCTTAAAAAAAATTAACAGAGCAACTGGACCACATAGAAGCCGGTATGATACAGATTATACGAGGATATGAGGGAGGCTGAGAAGAATCTTCAAGGGATGGAGAAGTGTTGTGGGTTGTGTGTTCTTCCTTGTAAAAAGTAATGTGACTTTATCTTGTTTTTTAATTGATTATATGCATGAGCGAGTTGTAACGATTTTGTATTGTTTTTTACATAGGTCGTCAGAGTTTAAAGAGGATGCAGGGACTTGGAAAGGGAATGAGGATGGGAGGGTTTGTAATAGTCAGCCTACGCGGGTTTGTGATGATAGGAATGGGGTTCCGGCGTATGGGGGGTACATTGCTAAGTGAGTGATATGGATTTGTAGTTGATTGGTTTTGTTTTTTGGTGATTGTGTGGGTTTTTTACTTGAGATTTGAGTAGTGAGTTAGTAGTGTAGTAGTTTTTTTTAAATTTTAATTGGAAGGGGACAGTAAACAATGCAATTCTTTTCTGGACATACATGTTCTTTTTGCTGTATAAAATTGTATAAAACTGTATTTAAATCGTAAAAAGATTTGCAAGAGTTTCATATATGAGAATTTCATTATTGTGCAAGCAAGCACAGGACCTTTTATACGTATAGTGAAGTAGCAAAAGGATTTAAAGGATTTTGTCGGTGAATTTGGGCTTAATTTGAAGAGGGTGATTGTGTATAATAGAAAGAGAATGAGAAAAAAGGTTTACGTCCCTTTTCTTTGAAGTGCATATACGTATTAATTTGTGCTTCTTATTATTAATTTTGCTAGACAGAACGGCACCACTCTCAGAAAAAAAAGAGTTTTTTTTTAAAGAAAGAATTACAAAAGGTTTAAATAAGTATTTCTTTGTACACAGGATCACAAATGACGCTAAGAGAAGACGAAATGGAGAATAATATGGGGCAGGTGTCCACCATGGTTGGGAACTTGAGGAACATGGCTATTGACATGGGGAGTGAGATTGAGAATCAGAATAGGCAGTTGGATCGGGTAAACATGAAGGTGAGATTGTGATGATTTAATTGTTTAATATTTTGATTAAATTAATTGAGTTTTAATAATTTTTTAACTGATTTGAATTACACATAGGCTTCTTCCAATGAGGTTCGTATTAAAACTGCTAATGAGAGGGCTGGGAAGCTACTCAAGTGAATGCAAATTTGGTTTTTTAATAAGTATTTTTTATGTGGTCTCTGGATGTACGTATTGGATCGTAATGTATTAACCCTTGCTTTTCAAACGAATTCGACTACAAAATTTTTTACATATAGACGTGTACCCTATACAATCAAGAAAAAACCAACCCTTTCAAAAATATCTTGCCAAAATAGTACAAAAAAATCAAAACCAACCTTTTACGAACCATTTAATACAGTGTCAAAAAATATATAATCAGAAACAATTTTTATTTATGCTTTTTTTAAATTCAAAAACATGCTCTTTCCAAACACAATCCTGAAACTTAACCGAGTTTATGAAATATATATCGTTCGTGTGTATTTTCGTATAAAATACATATATCACAAAATTTATATACGAATCTGGCGGTATAAATATGTTTTTTGTTTTGGAAATTATATACAATCGGGTTTTATACATACCTTTTACGTAATAATAATAAAACAGGCAATCATGTGTCACCAATCAGGAGTAATTTAGAATTTGTCCCTAAATTATAGTTTATTTGGAAAATAAACGTGGGAATATTTGTGATGGTATACAATTTGGACAATTTATAATATCATGGATTAAAAATATCATGAATTTTAGTAAAAAAAGAGGGCCCACTTTTTACGATATATATATCAGCAACATATATATAATTGTAGTAAGAACTGGACTAAAACTGTATACACAAAATAGTAATGAAACACTCCGTCTTACAAAAAAAGTATTAAATATAGTGGGAGAATAGTAGTTAATTGTGTGTTTTTTGTTAATAAAAAAGTGTATGTGATAGATAAAAATCATTTAAAAAAAGGAAAATAATTATACGGACTAATTTTAGAGTATTTTGTAATGATCGTATATAGTCATTTAAACGGTGACATAGTTTTTGGTTTTAAATGAAAAAAATGTATAAAAATAGGATTTACATTGTAAAAATCAAGTGAAAAAAGTGCTGACATTTAAACTATATAGTGAAGTAAATAAATATAGTATCGAGGGAAAAAAAGTAACACAATTAAATTATCCGTATATGAACAATAATGAAGCAACTCTTTGAATAAATATTTTAATATAAGCCATAACTTGGGATTGTATAGAAACGTGTATTTATAGTAATCTCAAATAGTAAAAAACAAATCAGAAGTTTTTGTAAAACACGAGATACTTTTAGAAGAAACGAAAAAGTGAGTAAAAATATAATTAATTGTACGTAATCTTAGAATTTACATTCCAAGAATATGTTTTTTTTTGTACGTATCAGAACAAACCGTTTTATGTAGAATTTTGGATAGCGTGAGAATTACTTTATTTCATAGATTTGTTTTTGAGATATTGACAACTAGTTTTTAATTAGTATGTTTATTAACTCCCAAATTGTATCAATACATAATTATTAAAAAACAAAAGTGCGTATTAAACGTGAAATGTATATGCGTTTAAAAAAAGAGCAATACTAAGGTTAAACAAGTCAAAATATATAGTTAAAAAGTATATAATTTAGAATCAAAAATGTCAAATGTGTGTCGATCGTGTAGAGAGAAGTAATAAAATTTTAAAAAACATCAAATCAAAAGTATTATTAATTTTTAAATTAAAAGTCTCAAGTCACCCCATAAAAACCCAACACACACTTACACGTTCCACAAAAACCCCTACAAAGGAAAAACCGTCTTGTTTGAAGAAAAACCGACCCTTTTGTCGGCACACCACCACCACGAATTAAACCTCACACAAACCTTAAACAAGAAAGAGAGAGAGAAAAAAAACGTAAATCTTTTCTTTTAAACTCATCACACAACACACAGAAGCCTCACTCTTGTGTACACAAAATCCTTTACAAAAATGAGCAAAAAAAAGAGTCAGTCACAAATGTTCTTATTACCATACGGGTTCTCTCACTCAATCAATCAACAACTACGAGTCTTCTCTGTGTGTGCGAGAGAGGTTACTTTTTCAGTTTCCCCCAAAATAAATACTAATTTATCTTACAATTAATCAGTGCTTCTGTTATAAAAATTAACCGTGTAAATAAATAATGTGCTAAAAATATATATTCAAAAAAATCGTGCAAAATCGTAAAAATGCATTTCAAAACACTCGTATTAATCACATTCCTATCAACAATCCTACAATTAACAACCCAATCCCCAATAATAACCCACATACCCCCAAAAACACAACACAACACTACAAAAACAAATCTCAACAACCCTAAAATTCTTCGACTACCCCCGCTGCACAACCTCAAACCTAACAACCCAACTAGAATGCTCCTACTTATCAACGCTTCCAAAGCAAAACATAACCGTCTACTACGCAACATCATCATCATCCCCACAACAACCCAGATCCCCTCAAAACACACTACTACCCCACGGAGACGTAAAGATTCCCAGAACTAAAGTCACAGCCATATTCCTAGAACATCTCCGGAAACCCACCACCAACAAACCCATCATCATCCCCCCACGACGCCATAATAGTACTAGACCCATACCCAAACAAAAGTTTCGGACACTTGCTTGCAGTATTCTACATAGACTACAACGTACCAGACTTCCATGACTGTAAAGAACCGTATCAGATCTACACGATAGGTAAGTGTTTTTTTAAAATTCATACTTTTTATCTATCTTTCTCTTACTCTCCAAAAAAAAATTACGCAATACTGCACTCCAAAATGTATCCGTGGGAAAATCCGT
This sequence comes from Lepidocyrtus fimetarius, assembly GCA_036507315.1. Lineage (NCBI taxonomy): Eukaryota > Metazoa > Arthropoda > Collembola > Entomobryomorpha > Entomobryidae > Lepidocyrtus > Lepidocyrtus fimetarius. Next base: position 6,268 of record JAANSO010001865.1, on the reverse strand, counting down.
ATATTTAACCAAATACTCCTCGTCACTACTACAAACCACAAGACCCCGTCGGCATTTTCCCTTTTAAAAAGAACAAAATATAAAGCACGACGCTATACACATTGCCACGAGCCACCCTTTAAAATTATCCCGTTCCCCTTTGAAATATGCCGACTTCAAAGAAAGCCGCTATTCTCTCTCTCTCTTACTCGTTTTTCTCCCTATAATGCTACTACTTTCCGCTACCACCACCACTTTATAAAAATGCAATACACACACACCTGAGACAGATGTGTAAAATTATGTCACCATAGTAGTAACTCTTAAAACCAGGACTCCTATTTTAATTCATATAAACATTTTTTTCTCTCAATCCAAAATTTCCCAAACAGACAAAACATGCGTAACCCTAGCAACAAAACCAAAGTGCCCTAACAAGCTGGACAAATACTACTACGGGGGTAGTATCGAGAAACGCTGTCAAATTGATTTCTTACCTACTGTATTCAGTACACTGGAGTTTAATTACTTGAAGGATGATGGTTACTATGGAGATGATGGTAGCATGATGATGCCCCGTGCTAACTTACTAGCTTTGTGTAGAATTGAAAGAGTTCTCGAGTTGTCCTAAACTACGTGGGTTGGATGATACTAACCGGGTTGTTTGTGACGGGGCTGTTGGGAATAGTAAACGGTATGAAATGTTTTAATTGTGTAGTTTGTTTTTGACACGTTATTCATGGTAATTATGGCTAATTAGCAATAATATTACTGATTTTGTTTTTTTAGATGCGATCACCAGCCACACGGGAGTCGGCACCCGCTGCAAACTATTCCAAACATGCGACAGAGCAATACTCCTATCCGGAGGCTGGAACCGCCTCCACTCAGGCTACAAGTACTACGATAATATCGTGAAGGTTCAGGACACTCTTAGCTCACTAGGGTTCCTACGCGATAATGTTAAAACGTTTTTTGGGAACGGGAAAGTACGTGAAGTATCCAATGCTCAAGGGGATGATGCGATACATCGATACGAGGCTTCTAGTTTCTTTAGCTCTGCTATGAAGACTGGGTTGCGGGGTCATGTTCGGACTGTTTGTGAGAATCCGTATTGTTCGGATACTGTTTTTATTTATTTGAATAGTCATGTGCTGGGTGGGGGGAGTGGGGGGATGGTACTTTGGGACTTTGATTATGATGGGGTGGTGAGTATTTCTTTAATTAAATATTAAATATTACTTTGATTTAATTAAGGTTATGACCTAAATCACACTTGTGTTTTTTAATCCACCAAATATATAGATCAACACGGAGCTAGAAAGCTACACAGTCAAAGAGTTCGTGTCTGATATACGGAATTGTGAGGCTAACAGTAGTGATCGTTGTTGCTGACCAGGCTTATTCTAGTAGTTTGGTTAGTGCTATTAACGGGAGTGTTGAGCATAGGAACGTGGTGTTGGTTGTTCCTAAGGTTGAGGAGCCTATGTTTGGGGTTGTTACGGATGCGTTTGTTGAAGGGGTACGTGGGGGTGGGTGTTTTAAACGGGGGGATACTCAGGTATATAATTTGTAATGTTTTTAATTTGTAATTGTAATTGATTCTAAATTAATTGTGACGAATAATGTGTTTTTTAAAATCTATATGTAGAGTGAGGATGCGTACGTTGTAGTGGATAACTCAGGGAGTGGTAGTAGTAGTAGTGTTTCGTTGACTGGGGCTCCTTGTGGGTTGTTGTTTGGGGGGAAGGATTTTGTTAAGAAGCGGTATGAAGGTAGGTTTTGATGTTAAATACGCCAAATTGTTTGAATTGATTTTTTAATCACAAGTTTTATTATTCGTGTAGGTTGTCAAAACGTGCCTATTTCCGTATGGTTCTCCATCACGTCTACTACTGCTAACGATGATGATGATGATGATGATGATGATCGTGATTCTGGGGAGGAGCCGGGTGGTGGGGTACGAAGCCAGGATAGTAGTAGTGGTGATGATAAAAGTCCTAATTGGAGGAGGTTGTTGCAGTGAATAGATTTTGTTTAATTTTTTTTAACCCGCAGTGATATAACTTTTGTAAATAATGTAAAAATAATTTTAAAATATAATCTTAATGCAATCATCGTCCAAGCCAAAATGATGTGATTTTTTAAAGGACAATCATGAGATTAAAATATATATCGTTTCAATTGAGTGAGATTTGTTTGTGGGAGAACTAGTTTTCATGTTTATTTAAGGCATGTGTTATTCGTATTTAAAATTGTAAGGTTTGGAGCAATTGTGAGATTAAATTATTTGAGCAATTTAACAATGAGGGTTAAAGATAGAATAGGATTCGTTCAGTTGAGAGAGAAAGGTGTCCGCAATTAAGATATGCATATCCGTTCTGTTAATTCCTAACTCCTTTGCAGAGCTGGAAAGAAAGATTACAAAATAATTGAATCCGAATTTAACGTACGATTAAGTAATTAAGTCATTTTTTTACGTTAGAAAAGTTCCTAGTAAGACACTTTGTAATAGGTTCGATTCCTTTGCAGTACTCGTCTGGGCCTTCTACTTCGTTTCCTGTGTTCTCAACCAACAATCTCAATTAACACTAATAATAACCACAACTATAAAAATAATTAAATTTAAAAAACCCATCCCTTACGTTTCAATCCCAAACAAGGCTGAAAAGTAACGTTAGCCTCGATCAACCATGTAGCTAGGCCACTCCTTAACAAGAAACTCCCCGTACTGTACACTGTCCACGTAGCCTTGGTCATTGAGTAAACTGAAGTTTTCGAGGATGCAGCGTTGGACACATGCGGATTTTCTTGTTTTGTCTCGGCCTGTTTTTAACCCTAGTTTTTTAATGCATTCGTTTGTCCAGCGGGTTTGCTTTGCGTTTTGTTCGGAGAATACTTGTTTGCAGGGTTTTTGAGTGGGTTCTTCTGGGGATGATGATGCTGTTGTGGACTATGATTTGTTGATTAAGTTTTAATTCATGTTTCTGAACAACTATTTACATTTTAGTTTGTTTTATACTTACCAGGATGGCTAATCCTGCGAATACGAGCGTTACTAGCTTCAACATGATGTTATCAATTATCTGATATTACTGCTCTATCTGGATTCTAATTGAATAATGGATTGTTTTACGTACCCGATTCGTATTTATACGCAAAACTACGAGGATAAAACTACGTGTTTTTTAAAAAAAACCGAATGAGTAGAAATTAATTTAAAAGAAGTGATTTTATTAGACAGGTTTTTAAAAAAATCATAGACTACACGCTTTTGCTTTAAAATAGCTATCGTCTTCTTGAGACAGAAATGAAAATTGCAAAAAAGAAGACTTTTGTGTGTGGCCGTAGCAAAAGATCCCTCGTAAATATGAGCCAAGCATATAATACAAATCATTACGTGATGATGATGATACTTGTCAATAAAACGATTTTTTATTAGAACCAAAAAGACACTAAAACCATATGCAAATACAACGGTATACAGTTTAACAAAAAATTATCCTTATATACGTGCATTTTCCCCAAAAGTTTTTTTTATTACACTCAAAAGATAGTTTTCCTCAGTCAATTTCAGACCAACCCAACCGTACTATTAATCCCCTCAAACCCATTTCTCAAACCAACAACAACTTTAACAGTCGTGGCATTACCAGAATACCTCACAGTACTACTATTAACAACGCTACTCCCAGGCAACCCAGGCACAGGCGTGCTACTACCCGCACTACTAACCTTAACCGTACTACTAACCTCCTCACTATTATCAACCAAATCCTCATCCCTAGTACTAGTAGTAACCTTACTCGTAGTACTAGGGATAGTAGGCCACCGCCCAGGCCTCCTCCCTAAACTAGCATCAACCAAAGCCTGAGCCCCTTCCCGCTCCCCAGGAGGAAAGAAATTAACAAAACTATTCCAAAAACTACCTAAATTAAAAGTACCAAGACTAGTTAGTATCCCAGCAACACCCCGTACAACGTCACCAGGCGATGCACCAGGTGTAGTTGGCCCAGGCGCCATCGTAGACTCGTCTTCGTAGTCTTCTTCACTCACACCTTGCTGGCGTTGCTGTTGTTTGATTGTGTCGTCTATGTCTGGTGAAATAGTAGTGCTCAACAACTCAGCACCATCCCTTTGCCTCTGCTTCTCCTCCCTAACAGCCCGCTTCAAATTAATCTCAACCTGTGTGATAATAATACCCGGGAGTTTTAAATTAACCCATAGTAGTACGCATGACTTAACGGTTCAAATGAACAAACAACTCACCAACTCACTAAACTCTTTACTAAACCCAAGATTATGAACCAAATCGTATTTCAAGTCTGCATACTCCTGCTCGAACCCATCCTCTTCAAACACGGTAGTGTTGCGTACAGGGTTGCTAGTCACTACCTACATATACGATTAAACCGTATCACAAATTTACGCGTATTTAAAAAAATAATTAAATGATTATCAATTTACCCCAACAACCAGCCAAACTATCCCTATCAGGTTTAACACACGCATATTGAAAAAAAAACTTTTAAAGTTTTAAAAAGAATCAGCTACAAAAATATTACTCTAACGACCCCGTAGTCGTGTAGACATAAATAGCCAAAAAAAAATAATAGCGAATACACAAATGAACTTTAGAAAAAAACTACCGAGAGTTCATGGACAAATACACGAATGAATAATTAAGTAGGTCCAGAGTTCATCCCGTTTGTATGATTTCGAATAAACACAAGGGAAACACACACACACATCTGTGTAGTACGTTTCTACTTCTCTATATATGCGAATATAACAACCCGTGTATGTATTTTTATTTTCGTATGCATTTAACTAATTAATATTAAAAAAAACAACTGTACACTATTCCTAGTGACAACTGTGACTAGTCTCCATAGCTACAGGCTTGTATAACGTTTTATTTACACCAAAAACTTTTATTAAAAAATTTTAAATTACAAACTACTACTCTCTCAGAGTTTCAGATTACCCCCATTACCCCTCTTTTTCTTCCCCTTCCTTTTCTTCTTTTTCTTCCGATCATCATCACCACCACCAGGCCTCTCCTCATCATCCTCTTCTTCTTCTTCCTCCTCCTCATCCACACCATTCCCTTCCTCATCCTCCTCCTCCTCCTCTTCATCCAAATGATCCTGAGGACAAGCCGTTGGATACTCCACATCATCACCCACATCATCCTGCAACGCTCCAAAGTCAACCCCTTCCTTCTTCAACTTAACATACCCAAAATTATGATTAAATTTAGTACAGTAAATAGCTCAAATAGTCATAGTCAGTAAAGTTCATCCCTTTAGGCAACCGCAGCATCACGTCCTCGTTCCTGTACCGCTGCAACCTGTCGCAACTAAAAAAATACTTCACAATTAAAATTAAAGTCACTCAAAATCAATTCAAATAAAAACGTGCATGATTATACAAAACCCTTTACCTCCCACTCTCATCCGGTATAACAACCCCTTTAAGCTCCCCAAACTCCTCATTATAAGGATCCTCCTCCTTCCCAACCATAAACCAAACAGCAGGCCCTTCCCCAGTATAGTCCAACCCACGTATAAGCAACTTATCCCTACTCATTAAACTAACTCGCCCACTCCTTACCCCATTAAACCCCCAACTCTCCATTCCACCCAGACTAATCTCGGTTAGCCCGTACTCCAACAAGTTTATGATGACGCATAGTATGGTTACTACGGGTGAAATGGACTCCATTTCTTTGGTTACTCTTTAACCTGATGTTTCTGTCTACAAAACGTTATGATTACTACTGACCAGAGAGAGAATAACCTCGAATCATTTTTTTATGCACCAGAAAAAAAATAGACACAACAAAAAAAAATTACAACCTAAATACATTTATTCATGTAAGCAACAAACAAATAAAAAACCATGACAATGAAATAATATTCACTCATCCCGCTCCCTCTCCCTCTCCCTCCTCCTCTCACTATCACAATTCCTCCCACAATTCTCCCCCCTAGGCTCAGGCTCCTGGTCACACTCCTCCAACGCCTTTCGCTCGCTAGTACTACTACCCGTACCACCACCGCTAGTAGTACCCGGATTACTAGCCACATCATACGAACTCGTGTTATTACTAAACACAGCGTCCCTATTCAACCTAACATACCCGAAATTATGGCTAAATCTAATACAGTACACGCTGATGTAATCATAGTCAGTCCATTTCATGTCACCGGGTAGTGTTAGCATCACGTCTTCGCCGTCGTATCTTCCTAGTCTGTCGCAGCTATAGAAACGGTATATAGATAAG